>OX415253.1:70883597-71119385 GCA_948329865.1 Linaria vulgaris
TTATGCACCTAGTAGGATGAAAGTAGCCATAGCCAAATGCAGAACCATTGACAATAGTTGATAATGAGGTTGAGGTGATACAACACATGATCAGTGAAATGAATCTCTTATGAACCCCAAAAAAGAAAGAATATCAGCAAGAACACGCCATTCAACCCAATCAAATGCCTTAACCAAGTCAACTTTTATAACTATAGGCCCATGCTTTCCCTTTTTATTATTAATATAGTGCATCACTTCCCGAGTTATGATAATATTATTAGATATATTGCGGTTAGGGACAAAAGCACTTTTTGAAGGGTTAATGAGCTTACAAAGTAAAGGTTTAAGTCTGTTGGCTAAAATCTTTGAGATCACTTTATAAATAGTAGAGCATAGACTGATGGGTCTAAACTGATCTACCCTATCAGCAGTACATATCTTAGGGATATGGGCAATGAGAGTGTGATTAAAAGATCTAAGAATGCAACCATATTCAAAAAAAAATAAAGGACAACTTTAATAATATTCCCTCCCACAACTTCCCAATAATGTTTGAAAAAAAATGGGAGAAAATCCATCTGGGCATGGGCTTTTATAAGAGTCAAAGCTAAAAAGTGTGTTCTTTATTTCTTTTAGTGTCGAGATTTCCACACACAAATCATTATCAATATCAGTAACCACATAGTGGAATAGATTATCAAAAGTGCGCGTGGGTAAACAGGGTTGGAAGTAGAGAAAAGGTTCTTGAAGTGTAAATCCAATAGATTGCCAATCTTTAACCATACAATTATTAGTAACATGATCCAAAACAGTGAAAATTCGTTCCATTCTACAACTTAAGATAGTACAAACATGGAAATACCTCGAATTGACATCACCATTTTTTAACCACTCATGTTTCGCCCTCTGCCTCCACTTTGAGTGGAGAATGAAAGGAGCAGAGCCCTTACAAAAGAACTTCCAAGCAATTTCGAGAGTACATTTGCAACTTGGTTCTGGGATCCAAGAGGCTTCAAATCGAAAGAGTTTTGGACCTTTTAAGCATGTCGGATGAGTATGGAGTATAATGGGGCAATGATCAGATCGAATGGCTTGAAGGTGATTGAGCAGTGCATCAAAGATAAAGTATTCCATTCAACATTGGAGACTACTCTATCAATCCTTTGTTTGATGTTATCAAGATCCGATCGTCCATTAGGTTGAATTCATTGCCCTTAAAGTTGATATCTTCCATGAGGCAATCATTCATAAATTCAACCAATTCTTGTTTAGAAGATTGGGAGAAGTTATTTCCACCTTGTTTGTCTTGTTGAGAAGTGATATCATTGAAGTCCCCAATAAGGGTCCAATATTTATGAGAGTGGGGAGACCAAATGGGAAGAAGTTTATAGAAGGAGGATTTGTCCTCATGAGAATATGGGGCATGAACAGTAGTAAGGTACCAAAGAGTAGTATCTTGAATGAGGCAGTGAAATAGCCATGCATTGCTTTGAGTGACGGTGACAATAATATCAGCTTTCCAAGCAAGAAAATTACCACCCGCGATGCCTGCAAGGGGTATAAAGCACTGAGAGGAGAGGTTGAGGCGAGAGAGAGAACAGGAAAGAGCAGAGACACGTTGGGTTTTAACGTCATACATAACATGATATATGGGGAATGCCTATTTACAAGTGCCCTAATTTCTTGTTTTATCTCAGACTGGGAAAGTCCACGACAATTCCACACGAAAATGATCATCGCAATTACTCTCTTAGCCCCCCGGGACTAAGTGGATTTTGAGTAGGTTTGGTGGTAGATACTGCCGGAGAAGTCACAGAAGCATGGGGGTGAACAGATTCTTGCTTGCCCCTTCTCTAGAAGCGTCACATTCAATTCCTTTGGTTGGGAGTGATATGGATATTAGAAGATGAAGGGCGACCTTTTCTAGCTATTTTATTAATATCAGAGAGACGGCGACGCGTCGGAGGTTGGGGAAAGTCAGTGTCCATATGGTGAAAGAGTGTGGGTGTAATTTAAATTGAAGGGGAATCAGAGAGAGAATCTATACGCTGAAAAAATTTGGAAGTTCGGATGGATTAATGTAGCTGGTGTTGGGAAGCAAGATGAGTTTGGGCTTTTTAAGGTAACGAGATCTTGTTGTGCCTTTAGAAGGAGGAAAAGATATTTTCTCTGAGCCTGTGGAGATATGGGCTTGAGATATTGGGCCAGGAGGAGGGATCATCACATTTATCCAGTTGAGAGGGATATTAAACATGGCTTGTTCTTTTTTAGTGTTGGGAGTGGTGAATGCTGAAAAAATGGTGTTCGACAGATTGTGACAAAAGGGTCAATTGTGTTGTTTAGTGGTAGGTGGGATTTTCCAACAATGCGGAGGATCATTGGGTCAATTACAGGTGGCAATATCTGGTTGGAGGGTGGATTATCAAGTAGATGGGATCTCTTTTGAGTAGGGTTGGTGGTTGAGAGGATCTTTGAGCAAGATTCCTGATTTACCCCTATAGGTATTTTAGATAATGTTTTATATGAGGGTAAATATGGAATTTTAGTACTTGGGTTGGATGAAGATTCATGCGGCAACTCTTTAGGGTTTGGAATGAAGAATTTGTCTTCTTTCATCCAAATACCAAAAGGAAGATTTTTTGGATTGAATCTGGTGGATTTGATGGCCTCCTTGCAATTATCATATTTGTAGCCTATGATTTCGCAGTAGTGGCAGAAGTTAGGGAGCCTCTCATAATGAACATCAACTGTTATAGCCTTGCCATTCCCCCTTCAAAAGAGATTGATTCCATTAGCGGGGTGAGGAGATTGACCTCCACCCTAATCTTCACTGAGTTTTTCCATCATTGCTTCTCAGTTCCAAGATTGACCGAGATTAAACTTCCAAGCATATTCCCAATCTTTTTAGCCCGCCCTTTCGTGACATACTTGATTGACATATTGTAATCATGTACCCAAAAAGGACAAGAATCAAACTCAAGTTCTCTTAAAGCTAGTTCCTCAATCCAGTATTTTAGACAAAAAAGATCCCCATCAAAGCACTATGGGGCATTTTTATGGTGTTTTTGTAGATTCAAATATGAAACAATCATATTTGGGGCAAGAACATTTGTGTTTGTGTTTTTCAAGCTTTAATAAGAACATTTCTCACAACACTTAGGTTTAATTCTCTCTTTTTCAGTGAGGATTTTTCCAACTAAAGTGAGGCTTGGTGGTGGTGGAATGGGAGGGGAAGGTGAAAATACAGATTCGGAGCAGAGGAGGTTGGTTGTTTGTTTGATAATAGTGTCCATGAGAAAGAAAAGCACTGAGTATGGGAGAAGGAGAGAGTTGAGAATAGGAAGAAAGGAGAAAAAGCCAAGGAGAAGCCCTACATGGACCTATGAAAGGAAAGAGAGGGAAGAAACTCTAGACAAGGAGAGAGCTCTACAAGGACGAGAGCAGGAATGGTAACCGAGAACTTTGCGCCCTTGATGTATAAGGTTTTTGCACTTTGCATTGAAGTATAGTTTGATTATTAAAATAGAAGGATAAGATAATAATTGCAAGTTCAGGAGCACTTTTTGTACATTTGCACCATTTTCAATAAAAAAAAGTTTAACTCTTAAAAAAACTAACAAGACATTTTTGCTCAAAAAAATAAAAAGAGGAAAATAACTCTTGCAAAATAAATAGAAAAAGTAACAAGGACAAATAACACATGTATCTTGCATCAAAAAGAAAATAAAAGAAGAGATTCCTAAAAAAGAACACATGTTTAGTGCAATATGCAACTACAACAATCTCAAAAGTCGAGAAAAAAGTGAGAATTTAGGGGGGGGGGGGAGGGGGACGGCGCAAAACTGGCTAAATTAGTGTAGAATTTGCAAAGAACGTACAAAACCGAAAATCGAAGAGATGATGGCATCTCAAGTTAGGGTTGGTAATTTCGATCAAAACATGAAAATCAACTCAGCAATTTTGGTTTTGGTCCATCAAGGAACGATTTGTGGGTAGAGCTCATTTTTTGGGTATTTGAACCACCAAATACCATCTTTCATGATTTGCTCATTGTGAAAATATGAAGCAACATGAATAAAACATTGACAAATTAACAACATAAAGACTTAACGTTAAAATACCAAAGGAAGCCCACAAGGATCTAAGCAAGATTCACGATGAAGATTATTGCAACTATATAATTTTCACACCCACCACTCCACATAGCATTTTCACTAACAACACTCCTTAATCACAACTTTTCTCGTGTATAAAATACCACAAAAAAAGGAGAAAACACGAGAAGACTACATTTTCAGGGATGATTTTTCCAATAGCAGCACCCTGCTATTTATAAGCAAAAAATGAGAGGCTTCAGTTGCTTCCCCATCCATATACATCACCACCTCTTTAGAAGAGGTGGTTGGGCATCCAATGTAAAGTTTTCCTTTAAGCTTCCAACTGTATAATATCCACCTTGAAGATTTGATTAGTGATAAGTCATATTTTTAAAATTATCTTTACTCTGGCCAGGGCGATCGTACACCCACTATGCCTCAGAAGATCTTCACAGCTTTCGTTATTACATCAACACAATCATACTTCATGTCAACAACCTCATGATGTCCATATAGATCTATTGTGCGCTTATCATGCTCCACCATAAAAACACAATTGGTTCATATAAAAGATAGGCCCCTTAGCTCATAGTACTGTGCAACCCCCAACTTGGCTCTTACTGAAATCATCAACCATCGACACGACTTCACACACCTTGCATTACGCCAAGTCAAGCCCGTGTGCAAACAAGGGCCCACTAGCAACAACACTCTGTCTCATGGTAACTTTTAGCCTCAGGCCATCAGAATGTACCGCCTCTTATAACATGGCATTCAAGTAAACAATGTTACTTTCACCACATAGTGTTTGATTTAGCGCCTCTCACCGACTAGGCTTCTCGTTTCAGATAATTTTTTTCACATGGCCAGAGTGTCCACACCGCTCCTAACATATTTCACTTGTTCCACTGCAACAATTTCCGTCGTGCTAGTAACACCGCTGCATATAACAATAACTCCACCAGTTAAAGTCTTGTGTCACCCAACTAAATCAACTTCTCCCCGACTTGAACTTGCCACAAGCCACAGTTAATTTGTTAGCCAAATTACTCCATGTCAAATTTCACTCTATTCGTAATCTTGATTCACAACATTATACTGGTGAGTTGGTGAAGTTCCAATAGATTATGAATAGTACAAAATAAACCTTCGAAAATAGATAGTTCGTCTTTTCTGATACGGTTTCAAGATTTTCAAGTAATTAGTGGGGTCATAGCGGTCCTGCTTAATAACCAATTACCTTCATATAGAACTTCTTTAGTAGAACTTATTCACACCACAACCACACAAAAGCTCCACAGCAAAAGGTCCACCTCCAGAAGAACCTAAGCTCTGACACAAGGGTTTGGTATTGAATCGCCTGAATTACCACCTCCCAAGTCATGAAAGTACACAACAACACAAATAAAATATTGACAATAGTAACACAATAATTTAACGTGAAAACTCTAAAACTAAAGAAAATCACGGGAACCCTAGTAAAATCTACTATGTAGAAAATAATTGCAACTAAATAATTTTTACTAACCCAAATGAGCATAATATAGCTTCTATCACTGGCAACACTCCATAATCAAATATTTCCTCATTCTTAAAATACTACAAAATGAAAATAAGAGAAAACTCCCGAAGACTATATTTTCCGGAATGTTTTTTCCGGCTTACCTCAGGCATCCCGAGGAGTATGCGACTCACACTAAGAAAACGGAACGACAGTTGATGGCACGTAAAACTGCCAGATACTTCCTCCATGAAGGAGTTTTGTTCTGACGATCTTACTCCCACCCCCATGCCAGATGCCTAGGCCATGCAGAAGCCAAGCAAGTTATCCGAGAAACGCATGAAGGGACCTGCGGTAGCCACACGGGAGGAGAAAGTATGACAGGGCGTATACTCCGCCAGGGCTACTACTGGCCCACGATGGAAAAAGACTGCCAGGAGCATGCTAAACATTGCAGACCATGTTAAACTTTCGCTCGCCAAGTACGACAGCCTGCAATACCATGGGTGTCCGGACCACCTCCATGCCCCTTCGCCAAATGGGGAATTGACATCGTTGGGCCGCTAATCCCCGCCGTGGGACAGAAGAAGTTTTTGTTAGTAGCCGTAGACTACTTCACCAAATGGGTGGAGGCGGAACCCTTAGCCAATATTACCTCAGGGGCGGTTATTAACTTTATATGGAGATATATTATTTGTCATTTTGGCATCCCCCGATACTTGGTCAGTGATAATGGGCTCCAATTTACGAGTCAAGATTTAGAAAAGTGGTGTAGCCATTGGGAGATAAAACATTGTTTTGCCTCTGTAGGATATCCCCAAGCCAATGGCCAAGTCGAACGGACCAATCAAACTTTATTGAAAAACCTAAAAGCAAGGTTGGGATGGCACAAGGCTCGGTGGGTCGAAGAAATTCCTGGAATTCTATGGGCATACCGAACTACCCAAAGGACCGCTACGGGAGAAACCCCTTTCAGCCTAACCTATGGAAGTGAAGTTGTGATACACCCGGAGATAGTAGTGGAAAGTTGGCGAGTCCGAGAGTATGAAGAAGTGGGCAACAACTCTAATTTAGCCCTAGCTTTGGACCTCCTTGAAGAAAAAAAGGCCCGCGCAGCTGTTCGCATCGAACAGTACAAGACGCGCATGACACGGTATTATAATGCCCGAGTCCGACCCCGACACTTTCAAGTCAGAGATCTCGTACTAAAGAGAGCAGAGGCCTCCAAAAATGTAGGGAACCTTCAGCCTAAATGGGAAAGGCCCTTTAAAATAGCTAAAATCGTCGGAGGTGCCACATATCTCCTAGAAAATCATGAAGGGGAAGTGCTCCATAACTCCTGGAATGCGTATAACTTAATAAAATACTACGCTTGATAACACGCTTGCCTGGTGTGAAAACAGGCTCCCTTTGTATATGTATATAAATAAAGATGTACGTGAATAAAACAATGTTAACAATAGATGGCTCTTATTTTATTGTTTAAACAAAGATAGCCTTGCCATTACAAGAAGAAAGGTCCCCTAAGGACTATCGGCAAACCTGTCTTATTTGAGCCTTCCGTTACAACAAAAAAAAAAAGGAGGGGAAAATAAACATAACAAAGAAAGCTAAACATGCCTATCCCCAAACAGGCTTATATAACAATTTATACATTGTCAAGAATATCCCGAAATACACCACAACACTCAAGGATCCTCACGTGGTCGCTTCTCTTCTCTAATCAATCGACGATGTTGTTCCTCCGAAAGATCCATAGGTTCAACTAGATCCACAGAAGGAACAACCAAGCCCTCCGACAGCGGAACTACTTCCGAAACCATCTCCAGGGAAGTAGCAGGAGGTTCAGGCACTATATTCAGGCGCGGAATCACTAAAGAGACAGGGAATCCCGGCAGGGACCGCACATCCTCCTCACATAACTTATATCCAATACGCACCATGTCCCGGAATTGTTCTCGAAGCACATCCCGAGAGGCAAGAGCATTGGATATATCCATAAGCGCTTGGGTTCGTGCTAACATCAAAGATACCTCCTACTTTCGCATCACTTCCAATAGCTTCCGGGTAGCTGCGTCCTTTTCCTCCGAGATTAAGAACAGAGGCTCCTCTAAAACACGCAACTGCCCTCGTAAATCCTCCACCCTCTCTTCTAAGCACACCACCCGGGCTCACTCCAGTGATAGACGCCTCTCCATATCCCATGACTTTTCTGTCAAGTCCTTCACCACCCCACGATGATTTTCCTGCGACTCTTCCCTATCTCCTCGGAGCTGTTCTACCTTTTGCCTAGTCAGCAAAAGTTCCATTTCCAGGTCATCTCGATGGCGATAGATCAACTCCGCCTCGGAAGCAATTTGGTCTCTCCGAGAGCCCACGGCATTGATCACCATGAAAAGCTGAAATATCCCATCAGTAGAGAATTTAGATCATCACTGGATCAAAAGTTATACCCAAAAATAAAAAGAAAAAGGTTACCTCACAAAGGTCCTTACAGACCAAATCCTGCAGAGAAGACAACGAAAGAGCGTTCAATTGAGTACAGTCCAAGTTATTCAGCAACCCGCTTATGAAAGATCGAAAAAAAAGATATCAGGGTTAATCCTAGAAAATCGCTCGGCCACTCGCGAGCCTTCCCCCTGCTCTACTTCTGCGGTGGGAGGAGGCGTATCGGAGAAAAGGGAACACCCTCCTCTATTACGTTAACAACTTCCCTGCAAATATCAGGGGGGCTACCACTTGGATTACGGCTTCTTCCGACGGTTCGGGAACCCAACCTCAAGAAAAGCGACGGGCTCACAGCAACCCCAGATTCCCCTACTCCCGCAAGTCCCCGAGAGGAGGAATCTCCCACCAGGCGCAAAGGGAAGTGGCCCGCGTCCCCTCTCAACAAGGCTAACTCCTCATTCGGATGTAAGAACCCCTCCTCCCCTACAGTAGGACACATCCTCGGAGCTGCTACTCCCGAAAACCCCTCCAGATCTCCCCACGGAAAAAAATTCCATCTCAGACCTTATAAAAAGAATCAGAGCATGTTAGGATAGAACCCCCCTCCCCAACATAAAATACTTTCACAAGAAATCACACAAAGAAGGAAGTTACGGGAAAAAAAATTGGTATGTAGAGGACGAGGAAAAAGCTCTCGTGCCGCCAATCCCTCTTGCAAACCGGCGAGAGAAAGGGCATCAAACAACTCCATTAGGCCACATATGTCATAACTACCATTAAAAAGCAAAGACTCCCGCAAAACTTCCGATTCACGAGTGATCACTTCCGAAGAAGGAACCACATACCCTAATCCCCAACGAACGGGCACCCCCCAAGCACAAGTTGTCATCCCACGAGGCTTCAGATAAAAGAAACGGCTCTTCCAGTCGTCCCGAGGGGTAACTCGTCTAGTAATAGTCGTAAAAGAGCGACGCTGGTCACGATACACCAGGCTAAAAAAGGGTAGATCTCCAGGATAAGGACACAATAAAAAGACACTCCCCACCCGATAAGGAGTCAGAGGCAAATCCAAAAGCCCACAACACAGAATGTAACCCACCAGATAACGGTAGGAGTTAGGTGTAAGTTGGCTTGGGCAGATTTTCCAATAACGGAAGAGCGCCCATAAAAATGGATGAAAGAACAGACGCAAACCACAGCGTATCTGATCTGAATACACCATCATGTACCCAGCAGGAGGGTCGTATGCTCGTTGGTCCACCCTAGGCATCACAACATTATATCCCCCCAAGTCCAAGTTGTACTCCACAAACAACGTTGCGACTGAATCTGCAGATTCCGTGGTTTCTGCCGATCCGATACGACTCCCCACTATCAGCATTCGAGGATTCACCGTGATCGTATGAAAAACCGATAGTCGATCTATCGGAAGGTACGCCTCCCTGCTCATAAAAACATCCCTTATATTATGTGTCAGCAACATATCCGCCCTAAGTTACACCGAGGGAGGAAAAGTTGAACCCCTCGGAGTAGAGGGTGAACTTACCTCCCCACGGCGAACACCGGGCATAGAAGTTTCACTTGGGATACGACGCACCGTATGCACGGAAGGAGACCTACTAAGAGGAGTGGGGCTCCCTTGGGAACGGGATGAACGAGGAAGTGTCATGGCAGGTCTATTAAAATTTGTTAAACTTTTTCTAGGAGTTTTATTCCGAAAATAAAGCACTTAAGGACAAAAACTATCTTTTTGAGTAAAGAAGACAAGGCCAAGTAGTCTTTATGTAAACGGAATCTAAGGAACCTGATGAAAGTGACAATTCGGGAGAAAGCAATATATAGTAAGCACACGGGACCCACCCCCAAAAGCAGGTCCACCCGGATTGTGCGGTTCTCGCAGCCAATAAAAAAGAAACACGAAGCTCCACGTGTCACTATCTCCGGAAGTCAACCGGAGACATACTCCCACCTACCCTATGCAAGGAGGAAAGGGAGGCACGCAGTTGCTATCATTAAAAACTTCAAGATAAAATCAAAAGTCTTTAAGAGAGGAACTCAAATTCCCAAGATTGACAGAGCACAACAACTCTATTTATATCAAATCAATCTTGACAAAACATAATAAAGACAAAACATAATGGAAACAAAACATAATAAAAACAAACATGGAAGATAAATTCACTGGAAAAAGAACGTACACTTCATTCAAAAAAGTACTAGGACAAATTTCATTAAGAACAAAGTACAACATCTATACTATGCTAAAAAAGTAAAAAAAAATACTTCTAAAACGGAGGGGTCGAAGCAGGAGGGAGAACATTGGAAGAAGGAGGAGTCGTAGCACTCGTAGAAGCAGAAGGGGGAACATTTGCTGAAGCAGGAGTCGGAGCACTGACAGGCAGAGGAACACCCGAAGGACCATCCAATTGTCCCGCGTTGGGAGTTAGATGAGCTACGGGCATCGGGACAGCAGCCGTCATAGGAACTCGAACCGGAGCAGAAGAAGAAGAAGGAGGATAGTGAGAGCTATTCTTCAAAAGGAGAGCATAGGCTTGATCCAGCATAGGCCTCTGCATCTCCAGAATGTTTATCTGGCGAGGATCAGCGTTGGAAGCAATCTTCCTGCGCACCTGCCCAAAGCATTGAAGAAATCCCCACAACACATGTTCCACCAAATATCCATGATTCCTGCGAACATATAGTTCCTTGACTTGGACGGTGGTCTCCTCCTGAGCCTGCTTGACAGCAGCAGCCAGCTTCTCTTGCATCTCCTCAGGGGATATTCCCCCCAAAACCGGGGTCTTCGCCAGCTCCTCAGTAAGGGTGTCCACTAGAAAGAGAGCTTGAGACAGACTCTGTTTCAATTCCTTCTGCCTTAACACCCAAGCAGCCTTCTCTTCCTCGAGAGAGGCAACCTTCTCCTTCAGCACCAATCCCGAGGCCTCCGTTTCCACGATGGAAGATCAGAATTGCTTGTTTTCAGCACGTAGCTCCTGAAGCTACTTTGTGACCTTAGACCACGCATTCTCATATTTCCCCATCCTCTCTCGAAGACCCTTATTTTCTGCCTCTGTCTTCCGAGACTGCTCTTCAGCCACAGCCGCAACCTTTTGCAACTTCTCAACCTCAAGTAACAGAAGAGGAAGCATTTTAGGCGCCTAAAAACAAAACCAGAAAAATAAAGACCCAAGCATTGGACCCTAAATAAATAGATAAGAAAAAGGTAAGTCTTACCAGCATAGCCATGTAGTTAGTGTAAGTCTGGACAAATTGCCACCCCTCCAATGGACGTGAGCTGGCAGCAGTCAAGAATCGAGTGACAGTATCGAGAGCCGCCTGAGCCTCCTCCGTACTAGGCACTTGCCCCGGAACCGGGATGCGAGAGGAGGAGGCCCCCCTCAACGTACCCCCTCCGATAGGGGCACCTGAGTGACCACGGGACTGTCAGACTGAATGGCGACAAAAGAACTCGGAGGGGGGTGATTGGAAAATGAGGGGGTCGCGGCTATCAGCTCGTCCAGCAAAAGCATTGCCTCATCGGAAGCAGGGGGAGGTTGGGGATCCGAAGGAAAAGCCCCCTCTTCGAAATTAAAAAAATCACCCCCTGGCATATAAAACACTCTCCCAAAATAAGTTATTTATCTCCTAAAACATCATAAAGAGAACAGAAAATAGTATCCCTATATCTTCTTCATTCCCTCCTAGCTAAAAGCCCCCCCCCCCCCCCCCCCCCGATAACTGCATCCGTGGAGGTTACATCCAACCCGAACTCTTCCGAGGTATCGGACATCCCACTTGACGACTGGGATGGAGCCGTCAAAACCGTTGAACGAGTCCTCACACGTTCAACGTTGCCCTCTGCGGCCACGGGGACTTCACCCTCCCCCGACATCAATTTACCCTTCTGAGCTCCTTCCTCCTCAGGACCACCAGAGCCGCTGGCACCCTCCACCATAAATGGTCGTAAGACCTCCACTGCAAAACAACTAGAGTTAGATAAGCTAACAAAAGAAAAAGTTCTTAACTCTACGAGGGCAAAGACTAAATATAAAAACTTACTGAAAGCATTAAAGTATTCCTCGGGGATAGCCAAAGGAGTTTCGATTCTATCTATCGGAGTGATATACCGCAAGCCTACGGTCCGATAAAGAGCCACGAAATTCCCCGATTCCACCAAAGGTTTCGCAGCAAACACTGGGGGAGAATACCAATGTATCATCCATCACCCTCTCCGGAAACTTGGGCTCCCTCCAGGTATACGGCATGTCCCACACCCCATTAGCGGGACAGGTATAAAAAAATTGTTTTTCCATGTACTATGGGAACTAACATTGCCCTCGGAGATACGGTCGGCCTTGTTTCGATGGCTGAAGCAGTAGAAAGGAGCCCCCCCCCCCCCCCCGGAAGACACCTTTAACTCAAAAATAGCAAAAAACCTTTCCCTCGTGCACTGGATTCCCCTCACCAAACACCAGAAAACAAATAAGGCTAACGCCGTGAAGGAGTTGGGGGTAAGTTGACTGGGGCATATGTCACAATACTTAAAAATTTCACAATAAAAAGGCGGGAAAAACGAACGTAATCCCGCATTTACCTGGGAATAATACACGGTTAAATGCTTCGCCCGAGGAGAATTACCCCTCTAATCTGCTGACGGAACCACCACCGTCACATTTCGGCCAGAAGCACCGTATTCAAGATACAAATTCCGGATCTCCTCTTGAGAGGCGGTGCTAACTGTCGCCTCAACTTTCTGGGTAGTTCGGGGAACACCACCCTTATCAGAATGTTTCTTGGACTTCTTCACTTTCTTTGCACTTCCACCACCGCCAGCCCCCATCGCCGCCGCCGCACTTCTCTTTCGAGAAGAAAGAGAAACAGCCCCCGTCACCGCGGGGAGATCAGTAACAGCCGAAAAAGCAACCACACCAGTACCAGAGGTGGCGGATACCAAATTTGCTGTGGATTGGGACGCCATTGAAGAATTCTTGGGAGAACGAGAAAACTTTTTGCAGAAAATCAAGAGAGATTTTTTTTGCTGAAATGAGAAGAGAGAGAGTGAAATTGCAAGTGAGAGAAAGAAATTGGGAAAAGAGGCTACTTATAACCCTAGGCCCAATAAAGGCATTAATTACCCACTAACTAATCTTCACACCCCACGATTGGAAATCGTGCAGGGAGATATAACGAACCATCACGCCTCCTCATTTAAGGAAGGTGTAACGGTCTGAACATCTTGGCACTCGCACCACTTCCGAACGTGGCATTTAATCGTAACTAGTAATTAATGCCACAATATTAATTATAATTAATGTCACGACATTAATAAAAAAAATATATAAAATAAAAATAATGAACCCGCAATAAATAAAGCTATCGGAATTGTGTAGTCATATCATTCCCGAGGGATCATGACCTAAATTCCTCTCGCCTCTCTTAGAAAGAGAGCCATCGGAATTAGGGGGCGCTAATGTTAACCCTTAAAAAATATATATAGTACCCTGGAGAAAATCGATGGTATGAACAAAAATAAACTCTCCGATACCAAATAAATAGTGCACCTATCCCCACGACAGATATCTCACAGAGTATAAATACCGCGCGAGATGTCGGGAACTTTAAATAGTTTCCCGAAACATCCCTCAGGTATACGATACTCTCACACCTATCGTGTCATTCGGATATACGTTTCTCGAAGCCATATACCTCCCTCAAGGAGCCCTCGGAACAATATACCTCCTCCTCTCAAGGAGCCCTCGGAGCAATGTACTTTCTTACTTACAAAGAAGCTCTCGGAACCTACTTACAAAGAAGCTCTCGGAACACACATGCCATCCTTATCCTACTAGACAGATAAGGAGCCACGCCAGCTCCTTCGAAACACATGTCCCCCTTCCGAAGCATCTAGAAGCCACGCCAGCTAGTTGTCTCTATCAGAAAGAAGATAAAATTCCCCCAAATGCGACACCTGTAACATCCCACTTGTACTATGTAAAAACTATCCCCTATAAGAAGGGAAGAAAAGCAAAGAAGAAGAGATATCTTTTTCCCAAGAATAAAAAGGCATAGTAGCAATACTTCTCTTCAAACTTAGGCAAGAGCGATAATTCCTAGAAATTCCTTCAAAAATATAATATTGTTAACAAATACCATACTACTCAGCGAAAAAGTCGGATATATGTGATGTTATGCACAAGGTCAGATATTGCTCATATAGTTGGCATTATAAGTAGATATTGCTCGTACATGGTTATAGAGGGTGTAGTTTATCTACATCTATCCCAATGAGCCGTCTATTGAATCGTTGCAATTGATGTTCGATCCCGAAGAGAGGGAAAAGATCTTCGAAAGGTGGGGTTTTATGATCCAATGAAGAATCAAACTTATTTAAATGTTCCTGCTGACATGGCTAAAGACCTTGATAATAGCAATTTGCATCAAGTTGCATATTTACTTTTGCTAGGGAACTTGTACTATGATAGTCCAAGATGAAAAATGCATTGGCATACCCACAGCTCAATACATTGTTATAGCAGAAGTGGGATTCTGGTGAAGCATTTCATTCCAGAACTAAGCTTCACACAAAATGAGTACATGATTCACTATCATAGTCAAAGTGATCTAGATTGAGCAAGAACTCAATGTACCATTCTCAAACACAACATATACACACTTGGTATAGCTATGTGAAGCATGAAGCAACAACTCCTGAACCTGATTAAGATTCATATGAGCAAGAATCTTGATATGCTAATGAAGGTTGTTACATGTGACAAACTTGAACTATGTAAAAACATAGTTGGAAAGAATAAAATGCAGTTGAGGTTGGAGGGGAGATTTGTAGAAGAGTAAATATTTCGATCCTACACCTCTCAAGAACTTGTGAAGCACGTACAACAAATGCTCGATCTTCAATTCAAGCCACATGTGATGGTAAAGACTTGGACAACTTATCTATTCTTCCACGACCAATAAACAAGCTACAACTTTGAGTTGTTAAAAACATAAACCAAAAGAGATAAATTGTACGAATGAGAAAAGAGATCCTTTAGAGTTTTTTTGTCGATGTAATAGTTGAATGTGAGAGTTGCTGCAACTATTATAAATTGTAATTTGTTCACTGTGGTGCAAAGATTTTTTTAACTTAACAATTTCTTACCCTTAACTTTATTTGGTCAGGAAATTGCTGTTGATCTTGTTACTAAAAACACACATGAGACTTCACTTCATAGCTAGGCTTGTTATAGGTCACAATTAGATATATTTCCCCACACATAGAAATATCAGAAATATATCACCCGACGTTCAACCAAGCGTCAGCGGCTTTCCTCTTTTGTGACAATATTATTGGTACTTCTTGGACAGTATTCAGCGCCATTTAGTAATTTATAATTCATAATTAGAAAGTTTGATTAAGAATCTAAATATCAGGGACAAAAGCAAACGTGCATGTGAACATGTTGAATGGGGGAAGAGAAGTACGTATCAAATTCTACATTTGGTTCATCAGTTGGTGAAGAAACTGCAGCAGTGGCGCTCTGCATCGGTGCAATAACAAAAGATAAATAATTTTTAGGTAAAGCCCTTTTTGTTCCCATAACCTCTTGCTGTGCTAGTTGCAAAAGTTAGTGCAACTCTAAAAAGGACCTCCAATTATTATTGTTATATAATATGTATAATATCGACTGTATGTGTTAGCAATAATCATTTCATGGCACCAACCATAACATCGTGTGACTAATTGATCAGCTTTCTATACAAAAGTGAATAAGGTTATTGGGTATAAATTTATGAAAACATAATTTCCCGTTGGGATATATCAAGCCATATCACGTATACTAGCTCTATTTCGCTATTTAACCTGTAATAAGATGACACTTGTCTTCCAATCTATCAAAAAATTTATGGTTTGTATATATGTTGGAAAATTGGTTCAAGGAACCAAATTTTATACAATCGATTTTAGGTCGAGTTTGGTACATGAGTGAATGAGAAATTGATGCTCATCGTTGATTAATTAAAATCGAAAATATTATATATCAATATCTAATATTTCTGTTTTGCGTAAACAGAATTATGTAACTTTCTGCTATATTTTATATACGGAAAATAATAAGCATCAAAGAGATAATTAATTATCTTAGAAAATCTTTCCATAAGATTTACCTATCAATTTTGTTTAACTGAAACGTGTATACATTCATCCGAGATCTTTGCGAGATCTGTATTTATCCTAATTACACGATTCGTAATTATCTTAACCACGTTTTTTGGTGGCTAAGTCTTCCAAATTTCTCCCTAACCTAGTTTATAAAAGGGGTCGCTCCCCATAGGGTTTTAATCATCGAAAACAAAAGCATAAATACATAAAAGGCTTTTCTGCGCAGCCAAAATATTTTCTCATCGTGAGGTGATAGAGGAAAGTTACAGTTCGAGTTCACCGGGGCAGTCCTTGTTTGTGCACACAATTCTGCTCATAGTCGTTGTATCCTGGGAGACAGTCGCTCACGTTTTCTCAAGCACGTAGAAAGGACGAATCTATTTTAAGGAAACCGAAAGGTCCTCGACTTCTCGTTTCTTCGTTCATCCAATTCCGATTGAGGTTTGTTTGGTAACGGTAAAATTGTATCATTGTAATTTCCGTTGTTTAATTTTTCGTCAATCAATTTCGATATCTCTGTTCGTTTATCTCAACTATGGTGTTATATATATATATATATATATATATATATATATATATATATATATTACTTTAGATGGAATGTTCCATTTTAGTTTTGTCCCGTTCAATTGTGACATATTATGCAATGAAAACTAAATTGAATTAACTAATGACAAAATCAAGGAAACATGTCAAATGGGTTGCTGCTATTCACTTTTTGTTACCGATGCTTTATGTAAGAAAATTGTGATCACGTATCTTATCCAAAAATGTCTTTCTTTTTTGTATTTGTTAGATCGGAGACAATAATAGTGGGTGTTTGGTTTTTGGGTGAAGTAAAAGTTAACAAGTTGAATCCAATTGTGCACAGCCTATACTGTCTGAATAATTCATTTCCTCTACTTTTTTTGTTGTGATTCATTTGCCTTTTTCTAACAATTTCTGATACTTGACTATGACCATATGAAGATTTCAGGGGGGGGGGGGGGGATCTTCGATCCTCTGTAGTTATCACTCAGATTCATTCATTCAATATATCATTACAAGTTTCAGCTCCATTCATCATTTTCACCACCAATTATTATCCAGACACACTCATGTTTGCCATGTCCTACGTACTAGCTAGGTGCCTACTAATAAAATTCGCAAACAAATTAATATTGCTAATTAGCAATTACAAGAAGAATCGAGTTAACCAGAACTTGTCCTAATGTGTACATGAAGATTCTTATTTTTCAAAACTTTGAATAGATTTATTTGTCTTAACTATCATGATATTATTTAGTTAGAAGTAAACCATAATAATGAACACGTGTCAGCTTGTCATTGTCTGGATACATGCGCCAAGTCTTATGTACGCTCTCGCTTATTTAAGCTGGACAACAAGTGTTTGCAAAATCTCAAAAAAAATTAAAATCACCTTTGAATCTGAATAAGGCATTTTTATGGTGTTTGATTCACAAGCTAAAATGAATTTTTCCCTTTTAAGCTAATAACTGCCACAATCTAGAAGTTGGCATCCCCTGTTTTTTGCTTGTGGTGGTTATTTCCGCTGTTACATTTTTTACAATAGATTTTCTTACGAACGCAATCAACTTTGGAATTTTAGAGAAAAGTTTGCAAACACCGCCTTAATTTCTTGGAATAATTTTATCAAACCTCTCAAACTATGGCACATTTATCCAGACGATGTCAGAATTTTTATTTTCGCACCAGTGCCCCCTAATGTATCACAGTCTGTTCGAATTGGTTTTGTGCGTTTTTCCTGATGGTAAAATTGTTCCGTCACTTAAAATAATAAATCCAAAAGAAAAGAAAAAAAATGATTTTTTTTATTATTTTGGATTTATTATTTTTATTGTCCCTTTTTTCTTTTGGATTTATAAAATAATAAGTCGAAAAAAAAACTTTATTATTTTATTGGAATTGTTATTTTATTGTCCCGTCTTTTCTTTTTAGATTTATAAAATAATAAATCAAAAAAAGGAAAAACTTAATTATTTTGTTGGAATTATTATTTTATTGTCCCGTCTTATATTTTGGATTTATAAAATAATAAATCAAAAAAAAAGGAAAAAACAATTATTTTGGATTTAGTATTTTTATTGTCCCGTCTTTTTCTTTTGAATTTATAAAATATAAATTGAAAAAAGGAAATTTTTTATTATTTTGGTAAATAATGAGGGATAATTCCAACAAACCCTTTTTTTTAATTCCAACAAAATAATAAAAATTTCCTTTTCTTTTCCTTTTTTTTCGATTTATTATTTTATAAATCCAAAAAAAATGAGGGACAATAAAATAATAATTACAACAAAATAATATTTTTTTCCTTTTTTCTGATTTATTATTTTATAAATCCAAAAGAAGAAAACGGGACAATAAAAATAATAAATCTAAAATAATAAAATAAATCATTTTTTTCTTCTTTTTTTGGATTTATTATTTTAAGTGACGGGAACTTTACCCCAGGAAAAACGCACAAAACCAATTCGAACAGACTGTGATACATTAGGGGCACTGGTGCGAAAATAAAAGTTCTGACCTTGTTTGAATAAAGGTGCTATAGTTTGAGGGGAATTATCCCTAATTTCTTTACTAGTCTGCCATTCAAGATTAAAATAATATTGAGAAAATTGATAAATTGTATGGGGGAGTTCGGGAATCTTTCTTTCAAAGCGTTTTTACTTGCTTTAGGTCTTATTCTTTTCTTCTTCTTCTTCTTCTTTTCGGACTTATCTTTTTTCTTAGTATATTTTTCTTTGCAGGATATTTTGAAAACTTTGATCGAGGGACTCTAAGCCAATATTTTTTATATAATCACGAGAAAAAATTTCACGATTAAGCAAATGATGAGGGGGTTTTCGCAACCTTAGTCCTCTATAAATCACGATGAAATGGGATTAATTGATAAATTGAAGAAAATACTCTATTTTGATCGAGTTACATGTATATGACCACTTGATAAAATATCTCCTGCCAGCCCCAAAATTAAACCTCTTTAATATTATCCATGAAAAGTTGTTAAAGTGGTGTGTATTCAATTTCAATTGATGAATGCAACAGTAGTATTGGTGTGGTTACTGATGAACTGTGTAGCTACTTTTGATCACGCAATTGCTAGCTAGTTTTATTTTCTCGCAACTGTGCAACATGTACCAAAGAAATAATGAAGCCAAACAACTCTCATAAAATTGAAAACTTTATAATTGAAAATAAATATTCAGCTAGCTAGGGTAGCATAATTGGGTGTACTGGTCATATCTCTTGTCTAACTTTAGAAAGCTCCACAAGTACGACATTTAAAAAGTTGAAAGGGATACTAGTGAAGACTATATTGTCCAGAACAGCACCCCTGACGCGTTAACATAATTCTTTATTTCTAAGAAAAGCATAAATTTGAACATATATATGTTAAATGAATTGATAGAAGTACACTGTGAATGCTGCATGAATTATAGTAGTACTAGCTTGTTGCAGTTAATTAATATGACACCCTTTTCAAGTAAATCATCATCTTTCTCAAAATATGTATAATCATCTGAATACTTGTTCTGGAGCATCCATGTGCTGCATTATTACTTCCACCATTGTGCAACAATAGTACTTGAACTAGCTAGCTAGCTAGTAGAATAATACAAAATTTAATACACAATTTTCTGTCAATCACAGTGATGAGACAGAAATATATAGAAGATCTGATTAATCAACAATCGTCACACAAAATTCATATATATTATTACAAAGTTATTCTGTGAAAAGGAAGAAGAAGAGGAAGAATAGCAACTAACATAATTCCAAAATAATTATATAATTAACTAAGGCTTAAACTTTTGCCTGCAAGAGTGGCAAGTGATCTCAATCTCATTCATTGGTGTGGCTCTTTCCTTCAATTTCTCAACCCTCTGGACCTCCTCTCTTGCCCTCTCCCACATGTGACGAGCACGTGCGAATTCCGACTGAGCTAACTCCATCTCCCTCCTAGTAAGCTCCCTCACACGCTCCGCGTATGCTTTTTCCATGGCTGCCAGTCGAATTTGCTCGGCTGCTTGCCATTTCAGGGATTCAACACATGATGATGAACTACTAGACTTTACATCATAATTATACTCATCATGGTGATCCCTAACTTTTCTTATTAGGGCACGGTCCGAAGGTCGTTTGAAAGGGGTGGTCACACTTATCGATAGCTCAAGGTCTAGCGACGGAGGACCCTCCATATTCGATGGTCGCCAAGCTGGGGGAGGAAGAGGAGGGGGAGGATGTGATGAAGAGGAAAGTAGCTGCATTTCTTTATGGACTTCTTCCATAGTGATCAAATTAATTATTGATAAGGTGGTGAAGGGAGCTGTAGCTAGTTTAACTATTAGGTTTATATAAAGTGATGAGGCCCATTTATAAGGAAATTTTGGTAGAAAATATGCCCACTTTTCCCCATGCAAAAAGGACTGGGGACCAACATCGTTGCATCATGAGTACCATGATTTCCATCCCTTGCATGATCCCATAAATGGATCTTCCAACTTCATTTTCAACTAATTAATTTTTTGTGTTTAATTATTAATTAATGATTCACTACTACTCTCTCTAACTTAATTATATATATATATATATATATAAATATGAAGCTGATGGTCCTAATTATATTATATAAGGCTCAGAAATTAGTAATCGTGCGATGGGATAGTACCAAGCATATCATTTTTGGCACTCCTTTATTCAATATTTCTAGTAATAGATAATCAAATATAACTATTAATAAACCATGATACCCTGATGATATTTCTCAATATTATACTTCCTTGCTATAACATTGACATATATTTTTTAATTATAAATTCATTATGCAACGATAAGACTGGTGAAAAAGGTTATCAATTTAAGTATCAGCCAATGTAGATTGTGAATTGATACATTTGGGAGTGTCTTATGTTGGATAATTGGTTTTATACTAATATTTGATATTTTATTTGCATAAGTTTTATTTTAAAAAAATTAACAAAATTAGTTAAATGTAGTGTACGTCTCGTATACATGAACTTGGTGTATTTAATTACTCAAAACCAATTGGGAAAGAATGAGAAATTAAATATTCAAAGTAGTTATTTGAAATAAGTTGTCTTGAATAAGATAAAGAAGAAAATGGGCAGGAAGGTGAAAAGGCACCTCTACACAGAAAGTTTGAGCTAAAAATGTGAGCTTAGTTATTACTTGTTTTGGATAAAGGTTTGAAAAAATAAGCTCACATTTTCACAGTAGAAAGTCACCATCTTTGGGGCTTAAAGAACTCTCACCATAACAGACTTGTGAAAAAATTATGCATGTCAGATACCATGCTGACTGGCATGCCATGCAACCTGTACACCTAGGGGCGGGAACGAGAAACCCGACCTGGCCGTACGAGGTTTTCCGAACCAGAAAAAAACCTTCGGGAAAATATTTTGCGGACCCAGGAAAAGATCCCACAACTCGTCCCCAACCCACGGGGAACCCAACCTTTTGGCCAAAAGAAAATAAAAAATGTTGTTGCCTCAGACTCGAGTTTGATAAAAAATGTTGATGCCTCCTTACAAAAGAAAAAAAGATAAACGTGACACACACAACTAACACTCACGGCTCCATTCACAAAACACACACACACATGGATCCATCACCACCACACCACCACCCCTCACGTACAGCACCATCACAACCTCCTCCTAGGCACCGCCACCTCCTAAACGCACCACCACCTCTTCCACTCAACACCACCAATCTCCAAAATTTAAAGGTAGCAAAATTCATAATCTTTTTTCTTTGTTGTTGTTAATTTTAAAATTTAAGTTTGAATTGGTTGTAGCTTGTTAAATATTTCATTACTATGACTTTGATCTTTGAGTTACTAGATTGTGATTAGGGTTTATAAGTTTTGTTAATCGTAACGGGTGTAAATTAGAAAACAAAACAGTATTTTAAAGTCGAGGCAAGAGTTGAACTCTTTCTCTTTAAAACTATATTTGTCCTGCTCGGTGCTTACGGTTTGATCGACAATTGGTTTCCCAAGAGTGCAACGACTGACTCTTAATATAGCAGCACTAATATTAAGAATGGCAAAACAAAAGAAAGTTTTGAACTCTCGGAACAAAACAAAAAGTAAGAAATAATGTATTTAATTGAGTGATTTTGAGGAAGAGACTGCCTTTTATAGATGATGAAAGTGGGCCTATGGGATGACTGGACGGACACATCTTTTCCACGTTACAGCTTTTCCGCCAGAATCTGCACCACTTTGGCTGACTGTACACCTATTCGGATGAAAGGTGGCATGGTTTCTGCTGACGGGGTGTGTTGGCGACTGTTCGCTGACTGGACTTTCCCGCCAGATCTTCACACTCATTCGATCATCTTTAGACACCTAATCACGTTAATTGATTATTTAATTTGTTTGCTTATTAAATTTTCAGATAATTAATTAATTACTTAATTAAATCTTGTCCAAAAAGATTAATATGGTAGGAAAAATCAACCCTAATCCCAAGTCCAAGACCACGGCCCATGATTCGTGACCCACGACCCCGGCCCGGGTCCGGTCTGGATGGGCGGCGGCGATACGCGCGCGCGTGGTCTTGAATTGAAGCATAGCTCATCTAAGTCTTCTCCCCTTCAAAGACTTTGTGGTATCCCTTTGGGCTCAGACCTCTATCACAAACAAACAACTAATAAGGTGTAAAAGTTATCTCTCCTTTTTTCCAAGTGGGATGGTGACTTTTCACCTTCTCACATATTTCATTTTCTTCCATCAATATAACTTATCTCAACTAGCTTACTTTATCATGTAATTTCTCATTCATCCCAAATTGGTTTTGAACAATTAAATATATTATATTCATCTACACAAAATATAGATTTCATTGAACTAAAGAAATTCCAAATTCATAAATATGAATCATTTGAAATAAATTATTTAATATTTGTGAAACACCAATTTTTCCAACAAGTTTTTAATCAGGGTTTACAAATTGGGAATTTTTGTGAATTGGTGCTAGATTTTGAAAATTGTCATAGTTAGAGGCATTATAGTGAAATTAAAGTTTGTTAGGATGTTAAATTGCATGAGTTTGGTAAAAAATATGGATTTTGGTAGAAAATAAAAACTTTTGGTCGAGTTATTGTGAAATTGATCATTTTGTGTAGATTTTGGTGAAATTGTTCGAGTTAATGTGAAATTGAATATATTGTGTACATATTGTGAAGTTGATATTGATCAAATTGTATATTATAGATAATTGAATATTCTACGTCCTTGGTATTGAATCTTGAAATTGCCTCTTTTGTTTGTAGAGACGGTATTAACTATAAAGATACCTCATGGACGTGATAATTCCTCCGCCGGAGCTTCGCTAAATACCGCGATTAGAGTTTTTCCTCGTAAACGGGTTTCTACTTCCAAGCCACCGTCTACTTCCAAATCGATTAAGGCTTCCAAGAATTCCATGACACCATCTACTTTTCGTACTAAATCGGTTTTGTCTTCTCGTCCTCCAAAAGCCCCGTCTACTTTCCGTCCTTCCAAGGCACCATTTACTTCTATAGATCCTTAGCCTCTTTCTCCCATTTATAGAAATTATTATTCTATAATTGAGTATCAAAACACTTAGGGATCTGGACAGAATATGTGATACTTCAGATGAGGAAAAGATGAAACTGGAGGGGGGAGACTGAACAACTCACCGCCCGAAGTTGCCAAAGATGAAGAAAGAGAAGATGACTTTGACAATGCTCTTGCGTACAAGACTGTGGTGACTCACAAAATCACCTTGTTACCTAAAGGAATGAAAACAGTAGAGCTTATAGTCCATATCCTTAAATCACTATATTGGAGGCACTTTGAGCCATTCGAGTGTCTGAAAGAGCACTTTGTCTGAGGATGGTGCCTTCTTTACAGTAAGGTAATTGCAGCCGATGGGCACAAACATGGCACAAAAGGATTGAAAGTCACAGTGAGAGGTGTTTGATTCTTAAGAAGAACACTACAAAGCAAAAAAAATTGAAACTGGAGCCAAATGGTTTCGTTAGTAATTGGACATTTAGTCAAGAGTGGGTGCTTGAGAGCGTGATGTTGTCTTTGATCAAGAACGAGATGCCTTTCATCACAGTTGAGAAGAAGTTATTTACGGAAATGATGGCTCGAGCTTGACAAACTTGAAATTACCTTATCGACAGACTATACGCGAAAAGTGCTACGAGTTGTATCTTGAAGAGAGAAAAAGGTTGATAAAGTTTATAAATCAAAATGCACAGACGGTATGCCTAACCACCAACACGTGAACTTCGATCACGAAGGACAACTACATGTGTTTTTCGGTCCACTTCATTGATAATAAATGGAGGTTAAAGAAAAAAATCATAAGCTTTAGTTTGACGTCCGGTCATACGGGGAAAGATATAACGAATGATGTCAGCCAGATGTTGAGAGATTACAAAATAAGGAAGGTTTTCACGATTATTATTGGCTATGCTACATTTAATGACACAACTATTGAAGATTTGCTGGAGTGATGGTGGATAAAGGTGACATTAGCAAGGAAAATGGAGCTCTTGTGCAGATAAGTTACATTGCACGCATCTTGAGCCTCGTGGTTCAAAATGGCTTGAAGTGCAACAGCGGTAACGTCTTAGTAGACCGCATTAGAAATTGCATTAGGTACATAAAGGGTTACACGGCTTGCTATAAGATGTTCAAATATTGCGTGTTAGAAGC
Organism: Linaria vulgaris; assembly: GCA_948329865.1. Classification (NCBI taxonomy): domain Eukaryota; kingdom Viridiplantae; phylum Streptophyta; class Magnoliopsida; order Lamiales; family Plantaginaceae; genus Linaria; species Linaria vulgaris. The sequence goes on from OX415253.1 coordinate 70,908,527, forward strand.
TGGAATAGAAAGTCGGAAATTGCTAAACTTAGACATCCCAACACGTTTTCACTCCACATATATGATGATTAGTATCGCCTATGATGGAATAGAGGGTCACTTTTCTGGGATGCAAGCAACGTGATCCAAAATATGCCAACGAGTTTATGGGTTATTTACCAATGAGGATGATTGGGAGAAGGCGAAGTTGTTTGTTGATTTCTTGGAGCATTTCAACAAGTTAACGGAGGGTGTCTCGGGCACCACTTATGTGACATCGCATATGGTTTTAACCCAAATTTGTTGCATCGACGACAGTATGAATTTGTGGTTGAGACGACCAACAGTGGACACTACAACCAAAAGAAAGGACCATTTGAAAGCCATGGTATTGATAATGAAAGAGAAATACAACAAGTATTGGGGTGTTGGTGGGAAGATGAATCACTTATTGTATTATGCCGCCATTGTAGATCCGCACCTCAAGTGGAAATATATTGTGGCAATGTTTAAAGGTGATGAGAACATGCGTAAGACAATTAAGGACAGGTTTAGGCGGTTATTTTATGACTATAAGGTCATTCACAAAGAAACTGCAACAACAAGTACCACTCCAACTCCAACTCCAACTTTCACCTCTTTCGCAGGTACGGCTCCTTGGATTGCAAAGAACCTCATGACTACGAGGCACGAGCGGTGGCCAAGGTATACTCTAACCATCACCACTTTAAGTTTATTTTTTCTAAAACTTTTTAATTTATGTTATTAATGCTCCTTTGGATATTGTTAGGTCATTGGATGATGAGTAAATACAACCAGAGTGCTAGATTGATTTATACTTCAGGGATAGCCTCGAGAAACCCAAGGAAAAGTTCTGAATTCCGACCTAGTGGAGATTCAATAGCCATCGGAATCCTATTATTGCCAAAATGGCTCATAATTTATTGGTTATTTTAGTCTCAATAGTTGCCTCAGAATCAGCCTTTAGCACAGGAGGTCGTGTCCTTGATCGTTTTAAAAGCTATTGACTCAGAGAATAGTTCAAGAACTTATATGCTCTCAATATTGGCTACGAGGTGATGATACTCCAATTCAAATCAAGAAGTGCTTGGAGGACTTGGAGAAATGTGAAGCAGGCATATAACGTTAATAGTTCATCGATGTTCTAGTTAATTTTTATATTTTGGAATGCTAATATTTCGATTGTCATGCAGAGTTTTCGGCGATGGGTGATGATGCAAGCATTTTGGGTGGATTTGAATGAAAGACCGAGCGTGTTTATCATTTTTATGTTTGATGAGGATGTTGCATATTTTGATATGCCTAATTAGGTTTTTATCTTGATATGTGGTGAAAACTTCGTACCAATGTCTTGTTGAATGATTAATATTTTGTTAGTGATCGGATGATATTATAAGTTGTGGTGATTAGCGTTTTTAAATGGTATTGAGTCAATTGTGTTTTTGTACGTGATTGAATGTATTGATATATCGTGGCGATTAGTGTTTATAATTGATATTGAGTCGGTTGCGATGTTATAGTTGATTGAATGATGTGATATATTGTCGGTTACGATATTATAAGTGATTGGATGATGTGATAATTGGTATCGAGTCGGTTTGTCAGTTTTTGTTGTTATGGTTAATTATTTGTAAAATGGTGTTTAGGGTCGTGTTTTGTCAATCGTTGTCCACTAAAACAAGATTTTAAATAAATAAAACAAAGGAAATGAGTGAGGGATTTGTGGTGCAAACTAAAAAAAAAGGAAACAATTTTTATGGGGGCTGGAAAATCAGCATGATCTTGGAGGAATTTCTATTCTCGCCAGTAGGGAACGGGATCTCTCGGGCAGATCCTGTCCCCGTGGGATTCCGACCTTTTACATGCCTATGTACACCCCGTCAATAAATAGACTAGCCACCCAATTGCATGTATATGGATGTGATACAGCCATGATATGGTTGTACTTGGTGAGACTATCCACAGCCACCATAATTACATCATTGCCCTCAGACCTGGGCAACCATTCAATAAAATCCAAACTGATATGAGTCTAGGCTTGGTGTGGGATGGGTAAGGGTTGAAGCAGCCATACCAGGTTTGCACCCTTATTCATCCTACAAACATCACACTCATTCACCATCTTAATGGTTTCTGGTTTCATGGTAGGCCATAAGAAACAAGATTTTGCTCTCTCAAAAATGCATGTAATCTCAGAGTGATCTTCTAAAGGAGGATTCGTGAACATGCTGCAATAATTCAGCTCTTAACCTAGTGTTTCTTCCAACACACACTCTTCCTTTATACCGCAGCACTCCATTGACCAGTGAGTAATCACAACCTCCCTCATGTTTAAGTATCAAACCTGCTATGATATCTTGGAAGTGTGAATCATGTTCATAACTTCTTTGAATCTAATCTGCCCACTTAAGAATCATTCTAGATATTGCTTGCCCACTTAGGAATCATCGTAGATATTGCTGATAATTCTCCCTCCTCATGCCCCTTCCTAGAGAGAGCATTTGTAGCTCTGTCCTTTGGCCCCTTTTGTATTGAATTCCTAATTTAAGAGCTACAGCTTAGATATTCACTTATGCAGCAAATTAGTCGTTGTTTTCTGCTCCAATAAATATTTCAATCTCTGTTGATCTATCCTAATAATGAAATGGTGTCCTTGTAAATAGTATTTTCACTTAATGATAGCCATCAACACGGCTAAAAACTCATTCTCATAAGTTGATAACCCTTGGTTCTTCACCCTCAAAACCTTGTTAAACTTAGCAATTGGCCTTCCCTCCTGCATAAGGACTACTCCATTGCCATCTAAACTTGCATCAATCTCCACTATAAAGGGTTGCTTGAAATTAGGCAATGCAAGTACATGACAAGTTTCCATATGGTGGCTTCTTCACTCAATTTGAAGCATTTTTTTCTCAACAATGATGTTAAGGGCTTGCTTATCACTATATAACCTTAACAAACTTTATATAGTGCCCAATAAGGCCCAAAAACCATCCCAATAAGGCTCAAGACATCATACAGGCTATATTTTTAGTATTTCTTGCTACTCGCTAAACTCCAATAATGTGCCTCAAGTACTCTAGTTGTTGCTCTCCAAAACTGCATTTACTCAGCTTAGCATACAACGGGTTCTCCTTCAATATCCCCAGGGTAATCCTCAAAGGTTCCAAGTGTTTTTGTAGGTTAGTGCTATACATAAGGACATCATCACAAAACACAAGCATAAACCTTCTCAAATGAGGAGAGATAACATAATACATAAGAAACTCAAAGGTCGCAGAAGCATTGCACAACCCGAATGGCATAACTAGAAATTCAAAATGACCATGATGGGTACTAGACCATGTCAATGGTATATTCTCCTTATTTTCTTTTTTATTTGAAAATAGTTTGACCTTAAGTCAATCTTAGAAGAATAAGTAGCACCATTAAACTTATGCAAAAACTCATTAATAATGGGGACGTGGTATCCACATTTAACAGTTAACTCATTTAAGTACATGTAATCAACACACATGCACCAAGTCCCATCCTTCTTCTTCACAAGAATGACTGGGGATAAGAAGGCACTTGTACTATGTTGTATTATCCCAGCTTTCATCATGTCCTTCACTATTGATTCAATCTCATCCTTGAGGCATGAGAGTATCTATATGGGACATGCCTCTTAGCAACAATACCAACTTTGGGTATAATTTGATGTTCTACCTTCTTTTGTGGACGTATTCCATTTGGCTCCTTTAATACTCCAAGGAACTCTTCAATTACTTGGGTCACTTCAGGTGGAACAACTTATGTTACTTCCCTCAATGTAACTGCAAACAGTTGTCTTATTCCTCCACAAAAACCTTCATTGATGAGTTTATAAAAGGACCTCTTAAACACCAATTTGCATTCACCTTCTCACTGCTTGCCTTAAAAGTCAATATCCTCCCTTCTTTAGACAGTAAGGCTCATTTTCTTGTAGTCAAACTCCACTGCACTGCCTTAACCAGTCTCTTCCCAAAACAACTTGACAACCTCGAAGTTGTAGTATTCAGAAGGAACTTGAAATGTTGTCCATGTATTTCCCACTCAAAATCTGGACATTTATACTTACTGATAACTTGCTCTCCATCTGCCATGCTCACCACCATTGAGTTGGTTTCTTATAATTGTATAACACACCCCACAGCATAAGTAGAGGACTCATCAATGAATCTATAGGTGCTTTCAGTACCCACCAATGTACTGAGTTTCCTCTTAAGAGCTATACTTTTGAATTTCATGGTATTTCTCAAGTGGCTACCTGCTAATGCATTTAAGGATAGTTTCATATCTTCATGTGCCTCTTCTTCCTCCTCATATACTTCTACTTAATTCATAGATTGTAAGTAGGCTTCTTTCTCTTCCTCATTCATGATATTGTACATTGTTTTGTTCTTGCACCTGTGACATGGGGTAAAACTTTCATCATAGTTATAGCAGATTCTTTTCTCTCACCTGGTCCTCATCTCAGTTGTAGTTAGGAGTTTTCTTTTGAACTAGGGTGTTTTTGAAGGGAGAATGTTCATGGGATAAGTAGTAAGGTTATTAACTACTAGGTTCCCTTTGCAGTGGTATGGGTCAGTGTTCATGCTCTTGAGGATGGCCTTGTTTTCTTGGTGAAAACCTCCAATATTTGTTCATGTTCCAGAGCTATGGTGGTAACTTGTAACATACTTGTGGGCTTAAAAGACAGTACTGAATGCTTCACACTCTCCTTTAACCCTCTTAAGAAGCTTCCAATGTAGAGGCTCTCATTTTACTCTCCTCCAAAAAGCAGCAGCAATGACTTCAGTTCCTCAAACTTCTCCAAGTGTTCCATCACATTTCCAGTTTGTTGGAGTTTATTGAAGTCATTGACTATGGTCTCATCCTTGAGACCTTCAGACCTAGCACAAATACTTCTCGTCAGTTTTTCCCAATATATTTATTTTTTGTTGAAACCAGAGACATGCTTTCCCTTCCATATTCATAGATGCTAGTATGGACTTCTAGTAGTCAGGTATTCTACCATAGATCTAAAAAAACCTATGGCATCTCTTAACCCATCCTCTAGGTCAAACCTAGGGAAGTCTAGCTTGGGAAAATGGTTGTATGTTCCCTAAAAGTTTGTGAAAATGTTGGTGGTGTTGTTTGTTACCTCATCTTCTAGGGAAGCAAGCGGTGGTATATTGTTCTTAGATGAGTTGGCTTGGTGTATATTTCCACCAGTGGTTGTTAGACCTTCTCCTCTTAGAACAGATATATTCCTGTCAATCTATTCAGATATCTTAGTCATCTGCAACTACATCATCTCTATTGTAGCTTGCATTTCTAAGAATTTTTTTAGGTGTCTCTTGGTTGTGGCCCAAGTTAGCCACATGGTCTTGGGTTGCTCTCTAATTTTCATACAGCTCATTCATTCTCGTGTTTTCCACCATTACATTAGTGTCTTCTCTTAGATCGAACTTTGCTCCGACACCAATTTGTTACAATTTTTACCTATTTTGAGAGTTAGATAGTAATCGCACCTAGCAGTAGGATAATTGAAAGAAGAAGCGGACATGAATAAGAGAGAAAGAGGGTGAGAAATTCATAACATAATTTTTCATATTACAACCCATACAAATACTAAGTACTAACTTGACCAAATTTCCCTAAAGATGCTACAGACTTAATAATAATAAAAATAACGTTTTATACTAAAAACAAAATGATACTAAAAAGGCAACAAAAGGGGATCAATTGGCAAAATAGTGATAAAACCTAGCTCTTGGTCCAACTTCAGCAAACGAGTGGTCCTTGATCCATCATAGTTTCAACCCTCTTCCAATTGCTGCCTTCCAAGTACTTTCTTGCTGTTGCGGTCGTTTTCCGTTGTTTCTAGATAATTAATTTCCCTCACCTTTTTCATACTCTTCTTACTTTTTATTATGATTCCCCTCTGACTCCAAATCTCCGAATTAGGGTTACTGGCAATCTGTGGAGCGTCGTCGTTCATGTAAGATTCGGCCCCCAGTTCACTTATCCTCATTTTATAAAACCTTGATTTATTTCCCCCTTTTCTTTTAATTTAGAGTTTCCAATTGTTAAATTAGGGTTTCCAATTGCCAAATTAGGGTTTTCTTGTCCCATTTTTAGTCAGTCTTGGGATTTCATATCCAAATACTGCATGTATTATTGAGTTCCTGACATCTTTTTTTATACTCAGCCTATTTATGTGCATTGAGTTAATGAGAAAGTAGAATATTATTATTGATGAGTATTTTTTAGGTTAATTCTCTTAGTTCTCTAAGGAAATTTTCTGAATTATTATAAACTTTTGATGGGGCTCATCATGGATTTATCAAAAGGACCTTGATCTTCATTGGCGTGTCCTTACATACCAAAAGTGTTGCTTCATAAAGCAATGGATTTAGGTTTTTATAATGTGGTTCTTTTTTTCTATTTTTATAGACACGAGTTGAGATTTTCCGTCTATATTTTGTTCACACAACAATTTTGAACATCTAATTAAACATGTTGAACCGAGATATTCATGATAAGAATCATCTTGATTTTATATAGGTATTTCTAAGGATAAAATTTATAATAACTGTTTGTATCTCTTGAAAAGAGTTAATGCATCGTACGTAAAGAAAGCTAACATGGTGATTTATTGCATTTTTCAGTATACATATTATTTTTTGCTTTATGAGATTGATCATTTTTTGTCATGTTGCTTAATTTTTAAAACTTTACTAATATAGTACTTGCTAATCAAAATTAACAAGGACAACTAGACTAGGTTTAGGATGGTACTACGAAAAAAAAGAAAAGTCGAAAAGCAGCACTGGGTAATACCTACTTCTTGCTCGGGGAATTGCAATAGTATGATACGTTCGATAGTAGGTCAGAACAATTTTTAAGGAGATAGAGAAAGGGCCTTCTACTATACGAGTCACTCGTTCATTTATGTAGAAGGGGGAGTAGCAAGGAAGTAGGCCAATAAATGAAGTAAATAAACACCAAAATTAACACTCACTCACCCCGACAATGATTAGAAGAGGACAAGTATGTCACACAAATTGATTCTATGCCTTTTACGTTTGAGCATGTCATACATTGTCCAGTTAGTGTGATTTGTAAGTTATTACATCAATCTAAGGGTTTACTTAGTGCACATACAAATGGTAGCAGTTAGGGGTTCTTACTTCAATTAAAAGATAAAAAATAAAAATAAAAAAGAGGACAAGTATTAGCATGCACCACGGTTCACTAAACGTTATCAAATATCACATTCTAGATTTGGTGTACCTTAAATTTTAAACGCACGTCTTATAATTCTTTATTATTTGAATTAAGCCCTCACGCACTTTAAATAAAAAAAAAAGTGTCGTCAGTTACAAAACACATATGACAAAACCATTGACCCTTATGATGGACAGCTACAGACACGTCGATACATTTTTTTTAAAATTTGACATGGTCAAGACATTGTTTTGTTTTCTCTAACTATAACATTAAATCATTCCTAAGATATTAATCGGCACAAGTCAAGTAAATTATTGCATTTTCCTCGTTTCTTGTGCATACTATATATATATATATATATATATATATATATATATATATATATATACCATTAGGATCTCTCCAACAATATATATATACTAGTAACGTTGGCACACGGTTCTCGCGTAATTAAGAATTTATTTTAAATAAATAAATATATATATATATATTGTTAGGGAGATCCTAAGGGTGTACGTACTTAAGCTAACTGATAAGTTGGTGCAATAAGAAATAATTTCTAGTAAATGCAGATGAAGGTAGCTATTGAGAAATGAAACAAACATATGTAGTAAGATATAGTGGTTGAATAGTGAGCCACAAGTCTCTACTACAGTACCGGTCCTTGGTTGCCCCAAGAATAATAGTTAATGGATTGACTTGTTTAGGGATGCACCTAAATTATGCCTACCATTTTTTTTTGTGAATCTTAATAATATATTTTAAGTAAATGGCCACAATAATCCCTTCTGAGATCAGCAATTGGTCAACTCCTTTTGATGCTCATTGTTTCTAAAAGAAAGCAAAAGGTTAGAAAAGGGGTAATGCAACATTATGTGTGCATTATTTATTTTAAAGAGAAGTAGTGACTGTCCTAAATGAAGCCTAACTGCCTAAAGTCTCTTGTTTTAGCAAAGCACATGCGTTGTTAGTTTAATAATTGACTTGGAAGATCAAAGCTTATCAGCCATTATTACAAATCCACGTGCACTAGGTGCTTTTTGGCTTGCATTAAGAATCTTGCATGTTGTGTTTGTGTTGCATATTAAGTGTTGGATTTTCGTCACATATTAATTTGTTTGTAAGTTTAATAATTTACTTGCTTTAATTAATAATTCTCCTTAGATTTTCAACTTAATTACGCAATGTTCTTACATAAATATACGTGACAATTTTTCGATAATGACACAAAATACTACATAAGATTATTAATGAACCTTTGTAAATTATCAAGAAAAATATGAATACCTTCATAATTATTGTACTTTAATATGTGAAGGACATTTGCTTTAATGGATAGTGGGCCTACGGCTGTCGGCCCTATTGCCTCTATTGTGAAGAAAAGTAATCAACTTTTTTCAGCACATAAAGCCCACGCTCCGAAGCAGATTTGGCACGTGGGAGTGCCTAAAGCCCATCATTGTGATGATTTTCAATGGAAAATATTTTGGATCACTCATCTCTTATTCATTACATTGTATGATATGATGTACAAGATTTATGTGCAGAAAATCTTGTTAACACGTGCCGCCAGTTAGGTTTCCACTTTTTACACATTTGATCAACGCATGCCTGATTACCTCGCCACACTTCTTTAGCTTTTACTTATGAACGTACTCCAAACTAATTCTTTTTTACACATTAAAATGCTTTTTTCACTATTTCTGTAACCTACTTAAATTAGTGTAAAACATCTAGAGTGTTCGCTAATATTTTAACAGGTCTCCGTAAGAAATTAATTTGGTGTTGACAGTATTAAACGGGAAATAGTTTCCTCTTTCAATAAAAATTTCTTAAGATTATAAACACAATTTAATAAGCACTCTATATCCAGTTTATGTGACTTTTGATTTTGCGACTGTTTTTTTTATCAGACGAGCAAAAGACAATTGTGCAAACACTTTAAAAGATATACATAGGCACAACCACAAGTTAATCGAAACTGAATCTTCATGTGCAATTTGTGTGCTTGTATGAATGTGAGTCCCGACGAGACTTTTTATTCACCAGAGTTGAACTCCAAGTTGGTAAGTTTAATTTTCACACCGTCCACCGTTCATGTAGATCAGACTCTTTGGTGATCAATAAGATTTAATTGTCTTCTAACACTAGGGCCTAGGCTCGGGTATCGTCTTACGAAGATAGATGAACAATTCAACAATCATTATTAGAGACTAACAATAGTGCATTCATATATCAGTCTAAAATGTTTTCTCCACTAAGTTTTCATTCTGTTCACTTCTTTGTAGACCTTCACCATTCATTGATTGTCCGTTAAACCTCCTCATTATCCCTAGTAAAGCACCCCCCCCCCCCCCGCACACACCACCACACTTGTTCATTTGACATGTTGCTTAGTCTCTGGAGGTGTTGGGTTGCTCTATTTTTACTAGTTAGGCTCGAAAGAGTCAAACTCGTAAAAAGATTAGACGGTCTAAATCATCTTAGTAAGAATTTGAATCTAGAATTTTGATGCGAGGGGTGATCAACCAGGTTGCAGATCTAAAAAGTGTCGTCTTGGATTCCATAGTAATTATTCTCAAATCAATCTCAATCTCAAAATTGTAATCAATGTTTATTACGCGTATAAAGATCTATGTACGCTCAAATATAGATTGAGCAACATGTTATTCATATCACATTATCATGCTCATCATTATCACATAATTCATTATTAAATCAAGAACATGCTCAACATTGATCCATAGTCCTCATGGTTTCGTAGAGTAAACTATATGCTATCATCGAAATTCACTAATTTTTTAAGTTTATATATATATATATATATATATATATATATATATAACTCGCTTGCATGAATCCATAATCTCTAGTAGTCGTCGGTCAACCATACGGCGGTGAATTTGTTCCCGAGCCTTGCACAATATCACGTTGTGGGTGTTAGTCATACCCAAAATCATTACCTCAACCGCAAAGAGTTCGATGTCGAAGGCAGTGCTTTATATATTATTCCATAAAGTAAACATAACTAAACAATCTAGACTATTTTTAGAGGGACATAAAATTCAATAATAAAGACTTAAAAATAAATCTGCGAATAGAAAGAAACAAAATGATAAGAGAATAATTATAGTGAATTAAGTACCTGATTTCTTAGACATTTATACAATCTTTGTGACAATGTTACTTGTTTTCGTGTCCTTTCATTGTTTTGCAGTTTGAGTCGAGTCGGAGCAAAGCGATACTTATTTGGAGGATTTTAGCACTTTTTAGTAACAAAGGTGAATAGAGCTACGACGCTACAAATCACGCTACTAAAGAACCACAAAACAGAATGCAGGGCAAGCTAGCAGTGGACGCGGACGCACAGTGCAGAGGAAACAGAGAGTAGTGTGATGGGCGGCGCAATGAAGTTCTGATCGCGCGTGTCCAGAAATCAGCCACGGCTTCTACAGACGGTCTTGAACCTAATGGACAGAGAAAAAAGTATAAAAGGGGACGACGTTTAGCAGCTAAGGTACGACGAACAAACACATAAAACGGCAATTTCTCATAGCAAAAGAGTACCAAAAGAGAGTTAGAGAGCATTATAGGGTTAAAGAAGAGCATAAACACCACCGTTCGTAGCAGCACAGTCATAGTTGAAATAGATAGGTAAACTGAAGGAATCGGCAATCAGAGTAGAGGAGAGCAACAAGGAGACCGGGAGTTTAATCTTTCTTTTTCCTTACTTGAATAACCTATGATGAATTGTTGTGATTTGACAATGACTATGAGTAGCTAATCCTCTTAGTATCTGAAGGAGGATGTAGTTGGTCTCATATGAAAGCACCTTGAACCTATTTTTTTATTTTGTTTATTGATGATTTTTTTTTTTGGATATTATTTGTTGCTTATGCTACTTGGTTTATTTGATGCACGTGTTTCTCTAACAACAAAGTAGTGACATTGAATAACCTTGTATTACGTTAAATTATGCATATGGGATAGTTAACGCAACACTAGCATAGTAGATCGGACATATAAATCTGTAGACCTTCGATCATTAACGTGTTTGTGGAATCTATATTGTTATTGGTAACTCTAAATTCACTTCTAAAACGTTGTATGGATCCTATGACATGGTGAACTTCTGGTGAGGGAAAAGTGCTTAACTGCCTGACATCATTAGGGATTAGAGGGTTCTTTAGTACATCAAAATGTGGCTAATTTGCTACATCAACACGGAAATAAAACAACCATCAATAAATAGTATATTGCATAGGAGTCATTGGTATTTTGTCTATGAAATATATGCATCTGAGATCAATAAAATCAATCTCTTAGATACCTTTTACCAAATCTGATTCACAACATTAGATAGCAATAAATCAATCAAATCTATTCTAGTTAGTTAGAAAGCTTAGTCTTAGTTCTCTAGAAACATCTCCAACTGCCATCTCTAGTTACTTAGTCCACTCAAGCAATCTAGTTTAGAAGTTTAGATAGTAGTAAGTTGGTTAAGTAATAGTTTCTAGTCTTAGTTTAACTCTTCAACGATAAAACCAAAAAGAAAAGGAAACTGATTCTCTAGTGTTCAACAATATAATCGCTAAATCACAAATATCTACTCTCTTGGGATTCGATACTTGGGCAGTAATCTTGCTTTCTATTTTATTAATACTTAATTCGTGCACTTGCGATATCGTGGGACTTAGGTATAAACTTATGTGCTGAAATTATCCTATTCTATTTACACCTAATAAACACCCCATCATAAAACATGATAACCAATCCTTCAGCATACAACTAAATTTTGTAATATCCTTAGTGTAAGGGTAAGGAAAAAAATGAGATTCTCCTGGTAAGATCAATAGTCTTTGGAACTCTAGAATGATGAAATAATGTTGTTCAGGTCACAAATGTCTACATACAATCTACACCGATGTCCATAGTCTGTTGGCATAGCTTCCGTTAATTTTCCTCATGTACCTTACTCATTGGCCTCTTACAGGCGCTCGAATTGCGCCTCAAAATGAGCTCGCTAATCCACCAGTGTCGCCATGATGTGATTTATGTTTGTCTTGCCCTACTATCCTAATGTGGTGGGTGATCAAGTTGTGGGCCTTGTCACCCCATGTTATTGTAGAAATTATGCTAAAGGCCCATTAAATGGACCCAAGATCGTCATTAGGTAAGGTTCGAATCCCTTATTGGTGATACATAGAAATGATGGTATATTCGCACACCAACTTCTTGGATGTGTAGTGGCTAAAGGACTCTCGAGCATACTGTTGAATGGGAGCTCTTGGGTTGATTAGGTTACTCGTGAGTCAAAAATCCTTAACCTTCTTGAAGTGAGTGTAGGCAAAGATTTGAAACTCCTATGGTGTTCAATGAACCTCTTCCAATTACAACCCAAAAGATATGGTATCACCAGAGTGTTCAAGATTTAGGATAAAACTAGGGTTTCAGGTGAGGTGCTGAGAGCACTCACTTTCTAATAGCGTAAAGTGAAACAATGGGAGAATATATGTGATAACATAGCACATTTTGAGGGTTCTTCTTCTTGAGGCATGTTTCTAAGTAGACTTTACTTTAGCCATGTGTTGCTGAGTTGGTATTCGAGGATGTCCTCCTTGTCATGTCTTTCGAAAAAGCACTTTGAATTTGTGTGTCCATTTTTCACACGGTAATTGTATAATAGAATAAGACCAGCCTTCTATTTGGAACATCTAGCCACATATCTAATCTTTCTTTGTTGAAAAGGTTGTCGAGTTCAACTTCTCTTTTTTAAGTTAGGGATCCTTTTTGACAAACTTAAAATTTTGGCTAGTGGTTTGCTTAGAGAATTTTGAGTAGCCAAGACCAAACTTGATCCTACTCAGGGATGGAGATAGTACCCACATTAAGTTTCTTGGTTCCTACGCCTATTGATTTTACACTGTGTCCTAGATTTGTTATTCGAGTATGTTGAGAAAATATCCAACATCACTTGGGTATGGCCTTGGATTATGCTTAATAAAGAAAAGATCCATCTCTACTAAATAAGGCCTTTTAAGTGGAGAAATATGGGCTTCAATTTCTATCATGGTATCAGAGTCAACCAAGACGTATGTGTGCTCGTGACCTACCTATGGCACCGAAGATAATACCGGGTCATATGTGAGGGGCGTATTGAGAAAAATATTCCACATTGTTTCGGTATGGTCTTGCATTATGCGTAATAAAGAGAAGTTCCCCCTCCACTTAATAAGGCATTTTTAGTAAAAAAAAAAAAAGAATATGGGCTTCAATTTCTATCATGGTATCAGAGTCGATCCAAAACCTATGTGATCCCACGACATATCCACGTGATGGCACCAAAAATACTACTGGGCCACATGGGCGTGTTGAAAAAATATTTCACATCACTTGGGTATGGTCTTGGATTATGCTTGATAAAAAGAACATCCCTCTCCACTTAATAGGGTCTTTTAAGTGGATAAATATGGGCATCAATTTCTTGGAACTATATATTTTCCTCATATTTCTTTGTAGTAGATTTCAAGTCTTTTTTCGCTTTCATCAAGTCTTTTGTCTCTGAACTCAACTTCTTCTTCATGTATGTGTGGTACATGATCATATTCTCTAAACAGTGGTATTTTTTAAGATGGTCATCATAGCTTGTCTCAGAGAGAGTGCTAGTGTGTGTCAGTTTTCTAGCCTTAGTTTGAAAATTCACTGTTAGATTCAACTCGAGATAAGATTTTGTCGTTTAGGACCGCAATGAGGATAATATTGATAAGACTGTGTTGGTGTTCTTAGAGTCACTCTCGGGATCATCTGACTGGTCATCTAGGCACTACTCCAAGTGATTTTCATGGCTTTGGTCTTTTCTCCTCAGGGCGTCCACATGGATAATAATAAACTCGCACTCTTTACATTTCCCGTTACACATATTCAACTCATTACCCGAGTTATAGGCCATTTTCTTATTGAGCTCATATTGAGACTTCATCATTCTCTGGTCATTCTAGTTCTTCTTAAAGTTTTTAAAGCTCTTGCTTACAAAAAGAGACATGGACTATAGCTTTCTCTTTCATGCACCCTTTTGTGCTTCACTTCAAAGGCAATGAGAGATTCAAAATATTTCTTTATGTTCATTTTGTCGATTTGAACTCTTTAATAGCCTACGTGTAGTTGAACACTTTCGGGAATGGTTTGAGAGTCTTCCTAACCATCTTAACCATCTTGAACTCATAGTACATCTCGCCTAGAGCTCTTACCTAATTAACAATATTACATGGCTTGAAGTTGGAAATATTAATGGTCTCATCTTCTTACATCCTGAGATCTTTAAATTAAACCCGCCAGAATGAGCGACTTTACGGGCTAGACTCCACTTTCTTCATAGGTTGTTTCAAGCACCTCTTTCTTTGCAGTTTTGCATTTGTAGGTGGCCTTGAATTCTTTGGGTTGCACAACACTGAAGAAGGTGTTCTTAGTTTTGGAAACATAGCTAGACAATTTGTCTTTTGAAATCGTTAAATCTAGTTTTCTATTCACATTGTGGTTGAACCTCAACAGAAAGGTCCAACCTTAATATAAACTTTTTTTAGTTTTTCTCATCAACAACTTTGATGTTTAATTCTATGCATACCTTTCAAATGGTGAAGTTGAGAGATTCCATTGAACTAAACACAACACACAAAATATTTTCACTAAAATCTTAGCACGTTGTGACCCAATCCTAATGCCAATTATAATTTTATTTTCAATAAGTTTTACATAATCAATTTTACTATGATTTATAATTGGAAGTAAAGCATGCAGAAGAAAGTAACACCAATGATAGTTTTTGCGTGGTTCGACGTCAACTAAATTTATGGACCACATCCAGATCAAATGATAGTATTATGAAGTTCATGGCTATTACAACTAGCTAGAATTACTTCATCCCAACACCTCTTGGTGTCTGCTTTACCATAAGAACGCCTTTGACTATGTCTTTCTATCCATTTGGAACGAACCTCTCGTTTTTGTGGATATGTGAGCCACTTAGGTGTCTTTTATTGAATCCTCGAATGTAGCTAACAGTAAGGATGTAATAGGTAGATACGTAAACTCCTCACTACCAGACTTTAATGGCACAATATAAGTGCTGTTTTAATAAGAAGTCTTTGATCTCGATCATTGATAAGGAAGCTCTGGAAGATTTGCCTTTTCATGTCTCTGAGTTTATCATTGTGTTCGATAGATCTGATCTCCTATCTAAGCACAGAGTTTTGTTGTCCTGTCTAAACATAAAAACTTAATCTTTCGGTATATCGCTACAATATCTCAATTTCAATGTATTATATGACATCATTAGAGTAAAAACTTCATATACTATAAACTATTTGATTACTCGTATGACAACACAAAATCTCTTAATACAACATTTTTTCACTATCACTACTACGTAATAAACTAAGTTGTAGTGTGAGTTGAACTAAGCTTGAATCTTTGACTTATCAAAAACGATATTGTAATCTGTATTCAGCGTTGTAACATATGAATATGACTTTATCAAGAATGTTTTAATTCATAGTTCAATGTTATTATTTTATATCTTATATTGGTTAGTACTGGTGTCAGTATAATTTACAAGGTTATAATGGAAGTTCTATGGGTCAAGGAGAGAAAATATGTTTTTAATTTTGTTTAGCATTCATAATTTAATTAGGGATAAAAGCACCAAACCCCCTGAACTATAGTGATTTTTGGGCGACACTCCCTAAACTTTGTAATTAAGCACTTTGCCCCCTAACTTTCGTCAACCTGTTCGATTTGTCCCCTATCAATTTTCCGACCAAAACAAAGCCAGCAAAAAATATTTTTTTCAGAATCTTCTTCTCGTCGAGACGGTTCCAGTAGTGGTGACGGTATCGCAAAATTCATAGCTATTATTACAAGAGAAATTTAGTTTTAATTTGTCGAATTTTCAGAAAATGTGATGAACACATTCAAGTATTCTTCATATTTTCTGGAAATTCAACGAATTAACACTAAATTTCCCGTGAAATGGCTTTGAATTTTGCGGTGCCGTCACCACTACTAGAACCGTCTCGACGAGTAGAAAAGTCGCTTTGAATAAAAAAAAATCGACAAAAATTTTTCGACAATCTACGGCGGCGTAGAGGCGGGTTGCCGGAATTCTTAGTGTTGGACTCAATATTCTCCTGGTCAAAACGGTTCCGATAGTGGTGACGGTATCGCAAAATTTAAAGTCATTACACAAAAATTTTAGTTTTAATTTGTCGATTTTCCGAAAAATGTGATGAACACCTTCATGTGTTCTTCATATTTTCCAGAAATTCGACGAATTAAAACTAAATTTCCCATTTAATGGCTTTAAATTTTGCGATACCGTCACCACTATCGGAACCGTCTCGACGAGAAGAAGATTCTGAAAATAAAATAAAATTTTCAAGCAATTTTTTGGTCGAAAAATTGTCAGGGACAAATTGAACAAGTTGGCGAAGGTTAGAGGGTAAAATGTTTACTTACAAAGTTTAGAAAATGGCGTTCAAAAGTCGTTATAGTTTAGGGGGTTCGGTGCTTTTATCCCAATTAATTAACTTGTTATGTTTTTTTTTTTGGGGGGGGGGGGGAAGGGAATTGTCACATTAGCTCAACGCATATATTTTTTTTTTAGTTTTTACTTTTTAGTACTATACTGTTGTGAGTTGATCTTTCTTCTGAGGAATTGATGAACAAATAAAGGAGAATTCTTCTGAGAAATATAGAGCTTCAATAAATTTATGTCTCGAGAATTAATCATCTTTAGAACCATTAAGTAACATATAACTTCGTGTATAGTATGTTTGAGACAATGAGTTCAATTAACTTGTGCATTCAAACAAAAGTAAAAGACTTGTTTGAGTACGTGCATGTGTATCACGCACCATCAACTGTTGATGCCATTCTAAATTAATTCAACAAATGTGGGTGCATATTCCCAATCGATATCCATATAAGAGTTTCTAACGGGTCAAGATTATTTGGGCACAAAAACAGGCGAGTTATAGGGCGATAACAGAAGCTAATTGTAACCTCCTGTTTCTTATTCCCAATTGGGGTACCTACATTTGCATACCATTTCATTTATTTTAAGATAACTTCTTTGTTACTGAACGTGTTTGTACATGTTTGGCATTATGGATTTATTTTTCGAAACTCGATCTAGAATTCTGTTACACAAAACGATATATGAATATGATCTGTTAAATGTGTATGTTTAGATTGATGAATCATCATATTCCCGAAAATAAATTTGTTAGATGCATGTATATCAGTTGTTACTATGGTTCTAAACGATTTGCCATTGGAATCAATAGTAATGCGAAATGGAAGGACTTTTTTCTGCTAGTCAAAACTGAAAACGGGTGATATTCACCGCCACACCTTTATTTGACGATTAGAGAAACGTTAAATAATGAATGAGATTGTACCAAAACACAGAAGAAAAATGGAACCAAATGTTACTGACTTGGTCGGGTAGATGGTCTCCATATTTATAACTGCATCGAAATCCAACAGACTACAGGCAAGACAACGCCAAAATGCAAGAGAGAATATGATACATATATAACGCTCCTACTCTGAAGAATTCCTTCATTAAAATCAAACAAATTATCGTCCATAAAACAGCAGAAAATTTCGAATAAAGCCAAATGCGGACTCTGGAATAATCAAGATAGGAATTATAAACTGTAAGATAAAGCTGCCAAGCAAATCTTTGTATGCATCATTTGAATTACAAACCAGCGCACACAAGTACAGTTGCATAATGGAGAAATCTCGTTGCGGAAGAAATGAACAACTGTTTATATAAATGACAGAAAGCAAAACGAAACCAATTAGGCTTTCTATTTTTATTGTTTCTTAGCACTTGGCAACAATAACAATGACGAATTGCATTAAATATATGAACAGGACGACAATGGATCATCAACTAATTCTTCTACAACGCTAACTTAAACTGAATCCTGTCGTTTGCCTGGTAATCTACGACAGCACATAGGTGGGGAGACAAAACAAAGGCAGAGTAGCCATCATTACTTTGACTTTGAAAGCTATTCTAACCTTTCACCACCTCAAAAAACTAGAATACAAATAACTTAAAAAACCTATACTTCATTGTACAATGCTGTAGCATTCGACAGCACATCCAATAGAGCAGTTTGCTGGAGGAGAAAAGAAGGAATATTTGTACAATCGCCAACCTTCACATGAAGTAGCTGAGGGATTTCTTCCGTCTAGATCCCCCTTCACCATATAGTTCGTTCCACTGAAGAAGTTCCGTCATATTTATTGACTCTGACGACACACTGGCACATACCTATGCACACCAAATAAAATACTTAAGTTAAGCAGCTCCAAATGACAGCTAAACGAGCATCATAAAACAGCATAATTTACGAGAATCCGCCTCACCCTCTCATGTGCAAATTTGAAGTCCTCCATGTTTAGGGGACGAATGTCAGCACTCCCACTTAAAGCTGGTGGAGGCCTACCCTCAGCTAGAGCAGAAGCTTGATCCTGTTATTACATCCAACAGTTAGAGAACAACTGGAATTTCACAAAAAAAAAGTGGATTTTTATCCAGATGAAATACATATAATACAAACACAAATTTCAGATACAAACGAAGTGCAACACAATTTCCGTATGTAACAGTAGAGTAAGAACTAAGGAAGGCTGGCAAATTAGTCTGGACTACGACAAAATACAAAAGAGAATGTGGAACTAGCTTGTTTTTTCACAAAGCTAACCAGATCAAACAATAAAACCAGAAATTAGCATGATAAAAGGGTCACAAAGGCCATGAACCATAACTTGACCCTTGAGTCAAAACATAATTCACGTCACTTGCAGCAAGATCATACTTATTTTATTTTCACCAGTTGGTAAATAAAAAATGTCTCTCAAGATTATGTGATGTAACAACCATAACAAACATGAGAAAGATACCTTTTTTTCTTTTTCCAAAATCTCTCTAATTGGACGGTGTGCAGCTGTCACACATAAATTCTGGAAAAAAGAAACAAGTCAATTACAGATATTCCTGTTCTAGCCTCCTACAAAACAGTGACAACTAAGCATGCATGTCCAACCTTGAGATCACTTCCAGAATACCCATCAGTCATACTTGCAACTGACTCCAGATCCATGTTAGGAGATAGGTCCTCTTTTGCTAATATCACTTTCAGAATCTTTGCTCTATTAGCAGGATCTGGCAGGTTGACCATCAATCTATGGAGAAATGCGATATAAACATGCGTGGTAATCAAAAGATAATATTTAAGACTTGAGTTCCAAGAGCCATTGCTTTACCTGCGCGGCAACCTCCTTATCACAGCCTCGTCAAGGTCAAAAGGCCTGTTTGTGGCAGCAAGAACGAGGACGCGCTCCGTGTCTTTTGTTCGCAACCCATCCCAGTTCACCATAAACTCATTTTTCATTTTACGCATGGCCTCATGTTCTCCAGGGTTTTCCCTTCGTCCCAGCATGCTGTCGACCTTTAAGAAGCAAAAAAATGGACCAACTGAGATGGTACTGGAGTAACAAACGAAAGAGAATGACATAAGGTGATATGCATACTTCATCGACGAATATAACACTGGGAGCAATTTTGCTAGCTAGTGAAAAGACAGCCTTGACATATTTCTCACCCTCGCCAAACCACTGCAAGAACAGAGAACAGAGAAGATGGTAGATCAGACAATTGAACAAGGATGTTGAGTAAATTAAATAGTACTCTCAGTCGGTTAACCTTTGAAGTTATGCTGGACATTGAAATGTTAATGAAGTTTGCACCAGCTTCTGTGGCAACAGCCTTAGCAAGCATAGTCTTTCCTGTCCCAGGGGGTCCAAATAAAAGTATACCCTTACATGGCTGTAAAGCAAAATATAAGATTTAGAGGTTTTCAGTAACCATTAAACGTAATAGATAAAGTCTCCAGACTATGACCATCAGTTAGTGCTTTTCATGTGTATATAGGAAACACAAAGTTTTCAGTATCATAAATCATGGGAATACAATTTCATGAAATATACACAAGGACAACTAACTGGGCACATTAAAGAAAGATATCTTTTATACTTCACGAAAGAAGATCTTTGCCCAAGAGGTGATAGCAAAATGCAAAAAGGGAAGTTGCACAAAAAGGGACCAATACTGGAGCAGCCAAATACCAAACTCAGCATGAACGTTCTCAGGTATTGTTTTAGAACTCAAGGCAGCGATAACAGCCAAAACAAATAAATACCTTCGTCAGTTGACCCTTGCAGAAAAGTTCGGGTCTTTGTAGAGGAAGCATTACCAACTCCTTCAACGTATCCTTGACATTTTCCAGTGCTCCTATATCTTCAAATGTCACTCCAATATCTGTTGGAGGTATAACATCGGCAAGAAGCCTCTTCTCGAATTCATTCTCAGTTACGACATCCTGGCAAACCACAAATTGTATTTGTGAGACAATGGACATATCAAAACCATTAACCAGCCATATACTATAAGCTTAAATAAAATTCGACTGATATCAAGCCGTAAGTAGCACCTTCAGGGACTTCTTTGAACTTTTGGATTCATTCTGGATGGCATGTAAAATTGCAATGCCATACTGAATGCTGTTACAAGAACATCTTACTCGGTTAGCCCCGTAAAAATTAATATTTAAGCATTAACCACAAGTGGGTGTTTCTATTACCTCTCAGTGGACAACACAAGCCGGTTATCTGCGTTAGCTTCAGGGTTTGTCATCAAGTGATGACTTAGGGCCCATCCCACCACCTTCTCCGCACCTTCAAAACATTTTATATCTTAAATTTCTCCACCCGCCTTCGTTATTTTCTATATGACCAACTTATTTGTCGCATCAAAATATAAATACAGCAAAGCTAAAATCATAAAAGAAATGCTTACTCTCATTTGTAAGTGTTTGGTCTTTCATGTTCAACGTCTCAAGACCATCACAGTCCATACCATTACGATTGAGGACCTACACAACAACATGCCAAGGAGAGTAAGTTCATAAGCCTATAAATTCAAGCAGAGGACATGCAGACTAGAGTACCTA
This sequence comes from Linaria vulgaris, assembly GCA_948329865.1. NCBI lineage: Eukaryota > Viridiplantae > Streptophyta > Magnoliopsida > Lamiales > Plantaginaceae > Linaria > Linaria vulgaris. The sequence continues at coordinate 70,929,847 of OX415253.1, forward strand.
CACTGATCCAATTCATACTTTTGGCAGCTCACAAAGCCAATGTTACTAAATTTTTCAAAAAGAAACAAGAATTAGGAGCCTTGATGATGAGAAAAAATACTTACAGTTCGTAAATTGTATAGATTAGCTTTCAGTTTTAGGGTTTCGGCATCTCGCTCAAGTTGCTGCTTCCAACTCACCAGGAGGGCTTCATCCTGTAAGTGTTCACAAGTATCATTAGATGATTAGAACGCTAAAGAAAACGAAAGTGTCTAGTATTTTCAAGAGCGGACCTGAGGCAAGTGAATTGTCACTTTATTGGGGAAAAGTTTAGATAGGAGCTTAGTTGCTTTTGTAACGTCCTTGGTCCTATCATGCAACCTCCCGAAACTGTCCTGAGAAATTAATGCCAAATCATACGAGGTTAGTAATAAAATTATCACTGGAGATACCTATGACCCAATTATTCGTTGAAACAAATTCCGCACAAGAAAGTACGTTTATCATGAAAAAATGGTCCCTTATGCACTGCTCACGTGGAGAGTCTACTACATTACAGATACTAATAAGGGAAGGCATCTAGTGGTATATGCCTTACAACCTTTTGAAGCAGTTCAGCCTAGAAAAGAGGTCGGTCATAAAGGGCAATTCTTGACATATGGTTAGTAACTGTCATTAGATGATGCTTCAATATTTAAAATGATCCATTCATTTTGTGTTACGTATCTTTTGAAACTGACGTTAAGAACCTTCAAAGTATGTTGAAACCAAAATGAATACATTAAGGTGGACGGACAGAAGAATCTACTTTCAAGCACAAATCACATGAATAAATGTAAGGAAGCTTGGGAAAAGTAACAGGTGTATCAAATAAGGGGTAATCTCAAAGCAAACAATGATTCTTACTGGAAAAGCCAAGTCAAGTAAAGCAGTCTGGTTGCTGCCGAACTTCGTGAAAAGTAAACTTCCAGGATGAGACTGCAAGACAAGAAAATCCACTTATAGACAATTCTGAGAATATTTGACCTAATATCACAATGAAAGCCAAAATTTTCAGTCATGGAAAAAAGCGCCACTATAATGAACAAAAGCAAGAAGCAATGCAAATACGAACGCCCAAACTATGAAAAATATCAATGATGTCAACCTTCTCTTTACGGTTGTCAGCCTGAGTCTGAGAACCAATAATGACAACATTATCAGGAAGCTTCTCCAGTTTGTTCTTGAAAATAGCATATGATTCTGAATTTCCAGCCATGGACTTTTCGGCATCTTTCATAAACAAAATGAATGGGGTATCTCGACTCTCGTCAAATACAGTCTACAAAAAGAGATGGAAAATTAATTATTTTCACACGGAAACGAGTCACCATCATCATAATCCCAGACATTAGGAATTCTACCTCAAACATTGTGTTAATAAGTAACTTATCCAGATCCTCCACGCCTGAGGTATCCAAACGAAGCTCGTTGGCTAGATACATACAAAACACAGAAGACAAAAAATCAAAGAATGTCATGCAGTGAAAGCAATAAAAAGGAAATAGTAAATCATACTAAAGCAGATCATCACCGTTACAGAAGAATCCATGACCATTATCACATAGACCTCCAAAATCAACCCCATCTGGTATAGGTTTGTCAAACCTAATGCCAATCTTTGAAAGCGGATTGTCTTCAAAAGGCAAAAGAACCTTTCCTCGCATTCCAGGAGAAGGGCCCCTGGAAATCAAGCTAAAAAAGTGTTAAGTCATAACATAGCATGAAAAGTAAGAATGTATCTAAGAATTTTTATTTAGTAAAATGTTCTATGTTGTCTTGAATGATAAACAGACCTCAAAAGGTTTTTAATATAACAAGTAGTATATGGTGGCCTAGATCATATGCGATAAATTCAGTCATCTAGAGATAGATGAAGAGTATATGAGAAAGAGTAAGAATCTAATGGAAAATTTATACTACACTACATCTAATGTAAGTATATTCTTATGAGCAAATCCAGAAAACCAGTGAAGACCAGCCTAAATAAGTTAATTTAGCATCATTAGAGCTCTGTTTTGTATCATACAACCAACACCTATGATAAGCAGCAAAACTTTGTATTTAGCCTCATATGTGCTTATTCACCATCTATAACCATAAATGCGGTCATATGAAGACAAAACACAAGTTTAATCAGATTCACCGTGCTACCATGTCATCTGCCAGCACTACATTATTTTGGAAGTGAAGAATAACAAAATGGAGGACTCGCAGCAGGACCAAGCTCAACATGGAAAACAAGATGATGGGTTTTTATAGGTCAGTTTTCAAGGGAAGACAAGAACTCTGATCTTGATGCCTTGACATTAAAAAGGGTAATAAGAAGATATAACATGAAAAGATCACAATTCTTCCATAAACGTGGCATAAGGTGTGGCAACCTTAAGTTATGATTTATGGGACAATGTGAAGTTCCCAGGTCACAACAGGCACTTAGATGTTAATATTATCTTCTTGTCAAATATATATATTAAACTGCATAGTAAAGACTAATGTTTATTAATATTATGGTTATAGATCGTGAAATAAATAAAATATTAACAATGAAGTGTTAGCAAACATCACGCTACTGCCACCTAAAGGAAAGAAAACAGTCACTGGAAAGGGTTATCAAAGCAATAAACGTCCTCAATCTACTTGGAGGTAGATATAAACCTTCTTATAGCTATCATAAAGGGTAGTAAGCAAAGTAAGGCACAAAATATAAACATTACCTGGCAGACGTTGAATATAGACCACTGGAAGCTGAACCAGTGAATTTAACTCTATCGCCTGAATTTTCCAACAAACAAAAATATAGCTCGGATTAGAAGAAACTGTAACAAGAGTTGTCTACAATTGCCGCGAGCAGAGTAAATAACTAACTTCCAGAATCATAATCATTCTTACCAAATTTTAACAAACTGTTCTTGGCTGCATTCGAGGAAGAGGGCACGCTTTCAGCTTCCACTTTTGTCTGGGGGTCTGAACCAAGAGGAGCGTTCAATGAGTTAGGGATCGCTGCTTCAACAGATGTGAGGTGCAAGTCCTTAGGTAGCTCTTTGGATTCAATATTTTGTTTGCTGGACTTGCACACTTTCTCTGCATTTTGTCCTTCCTTCAGAAGTTCAGCATCTTTAGAAGAAGCCTAAACAAAAGAATGAAAGCAAACAATTAATTATGTCACTCCATCTGATTTTCATCAGTAGTCCTCCATGCAAGTATATCAAAAGGCACATATTTTGTTCCATGTTTTTGTTTGGAGCTTCTAATTTGGGCACAAAGATAACATTGTTGAAACAAATATCATCAGTTCCTAAAAACGGAAAAGTGACCCACAAGACCTTGTTCAAGTAGAGTAAGTTAATTTGATTGACTTATAACTCTGGTTGATACTCCAAAAAAGATCTACTATCAGCATAAAGAGGACCAGATTTCCCAGTCTTTTCCAAAATATGCAAAGATAAACAAAAGAAAAAGCTGGGAAGAATTTATGTGTTCACGTGATAAAATCTTACTCCCAAAAAAGAATGGCAGTCAAATATAAGCAGTTTAGCCCCAAAATAGTGAGCAAGTGCCTTTGCCAACATCTCCTGATAAATGTCAGACCCTGAAAATAAAGTATAAATTGTAAGGCTGACACTTCGATAGCAACAACGACAAATAAATATAAGTGCTTTGAAAAAAACTAAATTACTCAAAATCAGACTGCTTCAGACCTGCAGGACCGGAAAGCAAGATCCTTGGATTCAGAGTAGGAAGCTCAGATGTAAATTTCGCTTGCTCCTTTTGTTTCAGTTGTATATATGAAGCAGCAACCAGAACACTTTTTGTGTTCTCGCTGCAGGTTGATTAAAAAGCAAATATTGAGATATCCACAATAAGAGCAGGTCTGATGTTTAATCTGCTGCTAAACATTCACTTGAGATGGAAATACTAAAAGAGATGTGTTTCTTAAGGCATAGGAAATGATACCTTAGATAGTACGGAAAATTATCAAATGAAACTTCTAGGTGTCGACCATCTAGAATTGCAGCAAGGATGCCTTCTCTGAATCCTGAAGCTCTGGTACACATCCCTGATAGAGATGATGGAATTGGATCCTTGACCCAATCTCTTTCTTCCTGTTTACAAAAGAACTTGCTAACTCCCAAGGCACAAGAGATATCATACATCAAAGTCAGAAAGAAAAAGAAAGTCACCAGAAGCTTAAGTTACTTGCCTCTAAGCCAGATTCTACATTCCCGTCGGGAGGGAGAATCTTGCTGACAGCAACCATATCTGCAGCTGCTTCACTCCCAAAATTTGTGGCTGAATTCACTTCTTGTCCATCCAGCTCGTCTTCATTAACTACAGGGGAGGAAGGCAGATCAGACCCTCGGAAATTTTTACCACTGGCCTGCGATGTAGGCTTAAGACGTGATAAATCTTGTCGCAGACTAGAAAGCGATGCTAAAATCGAAGCACCAGCTACAGCTGATGCATCTCCTGCTCGTCTTTCAGCGTTCATCAGCTTCCCGATATTTGTCTGAGCATCTGGTGGAGGGGTCTTGATTATATGTTCATAAGGTAGCTGCTGGAAGATCTATGCAGAACGTCATTAAGGAAATTGCACATGGAAACAGAAAGACACAGAGAGAAAAAAGAGTTGGCAAAATGTAGCAGCACAAATGTTACAAAGGATACATATGCATGACTTCCAAGGAAGCCAAAGACCACGTCATCTCCAGAATTAAGCTCGCAGCTAGTGCTTTTCTTAATGGTTTTACCATTAACTTGCACACACCCTTTGCTCCCCCGACTCTCAAGCACCGCAACGGGCTTATCATCACGCTGGGTGTTTCCAGAAAACATATGAAATTGAAATTGTTATTCAGAAAAATAAAGCACAAACTACATTGCCAGACAAAAACTAACAGAGACGGTGCTGATTAACAACTCATTCACAGTGTTTGTCATTTAAGAGCAAAAGGCATAGTAGAAGCTTTCATAAAAATAAAAATAAAATATTGAATGATATATACAGACGTTACCACTATAATTTCTACTCTCGACATACAATTTCAACCATTCCACCTAAAGGACTTAAATTTTTTTAATCTCTTCATCCCCATTCTATGACAAATGTCACCACTTGTTCCTGTGTCATGTGTGCAGAAACTTCCATACAAAGAATGCACATTGCAAGTGAGAACATATACAATACCTGCGTGAGCCGTATAGAACACAAGATTGTGCTAATAGTTTGATCACGGATCAAAAGATTAGCATGTTTGCTTGAGCCCACCAAGAAATTGGTTGTGTACACAGACACGGTGGGGTTCTGCAAGCACACAAATCGCAACCAGTTTATAATTCCTCAAACCAAACGCTTAACAACAAACAAACTCAAACTTCAGCCGTTAGACAACAAACAAGCACAATGCAGCTCCATCGAACTCAACAGATGCACATCAACAACACCAAAATTAACATTTCACCTGTTGAGACTGCGTGAGCAGCCTACACCAAGGCGTGGTCGTTTCAAAACCTTGATGCTGCTTCCACGAGCTGAGCGAGCCTCTCGTCTTATCCACGATAGCCGCAGCAGCACCTGAATTCAAAAAAAAAAAAAAAAAAAAAAAGCTCAAATTAGTCGCTCCACGACAATCTAACCAACAAAAAATTCAGCTAAAAGCTACCTTCGGCCACCACGGGCGTTGCAACAGAAACCGAAGCGGCAGCGGCTTCTGCAGGGGGACTCGATTCCGGCGGATCATTCGAGTTTATCTCCTTTGGATTCTCCGCCGGCGAAGGCTCCGATGCCTTCGAATTGTTACTAGTGACATTAGTATTGCTGCTCTCACCCTGCACACAAATAATAAAAAAAGGCTCAGATTCAAAATTCCACCAATGAAGAAATTAAACAGCTCTTAACGAACACACAGAGTGTGTGTGTGTGTGTGTGTGTGTGTGTGTGTGCCTTTTGTCGCTTCGGAGAAGAAGAGTTGTTGTTGTTATCATCGGACGGTGAAGATGATCTCTTGTTATTATTGGACGGCAGAGATCCACTTCTCCTCGTCGACACCATTTTTGCTGCTTCTTCTTCTTCTTCGCGATATGATTTGAGAGAGAGAGAGAGAATATTTGTTTTGTGTATATATATATATATATATATATATATATATACTTGTTACTGTGTGTGTATAATAAAGAGGACTGGAAGTGAGAAAAAGAGAATATTCTGTGGGTGAAAATGAAAATAGTGATAGCTCTGTGGAGGGGATGAGAATTAGGCAGAAATTGGTGGGATGGGAGAAAGAAAATGGTGGGGTTTTTATAGGGAATATAAAGCGGTAATGCTTATGTTAGCTGGTTTGTCTTTTGGCCTACTAAACTACGCAGGGTGCAACTACTCATTTGTTCGATTCTGTGAATTTAAAAGGAAAAAAAAGAGGTGAGGTGAATAAGGTGAGTATTTTAGGGATAGCCAAGTGAAATTATGTGTGCTTTTTCTGATTTCTACATAAAACAAGGTGAGGAAGGTGTGTATTGTGTAATCTAGATTCGGCTACCTTATGAGTTATAACGTATATAACTTTATCCTCGTTATTGTCGAGAGTTTTAGTAAGAATTCTGATAAGATTTGCGGACGTAACATTTGATTAGTAAGCGTGAAAATTACTCGCATTTCTTAAGGGATTACAACAATATTCACAAATATTTGATGAATCTCATAAAAAGATTGAAGATATATATTAGTGAAATAGTAAGTAAGAAAGAAAGCTAACCTTATTTTTTGAGCAAGAGCTGATTAGCAAATCTGTATATACTTTAACCTTGAGATCTTTGGTTCCAAAAGAAAATGCGTCAGTTGTGATTCCTTAAAAAAAATAAAAAAATCAGCAATTAGAACATGGTAAAAGTGTATATTTAATGAAACATTAGTTGCTTTATAAGAGGCACTCCAATTTAGAGAAGAGTTTAATAACATCTTCCATCAATTTAATTTATCATAAAAACAAAGGAAATGCGAAGCTCCCATGATAACATATTAACATATGTGGTTTTTCTTTTATATTTCAGATGTATTTGTTAACTATTGCAAATTTATTTATTCAAAAACGCCCACTGACAAGGTATAAATATTTTGCAAAACTAGATCAATTACTCTAATAAAATAAATTAATATTTGAATATTGTTATAAATAGTCATATTATATTTAACTCAATATATATAAAATATAGAGTAAATAAAAGGTGGAATCTATAAAAATACTGTGGCAAGTAAAATAAATCATAGAAAAATGAAGCATTATTAAAACCAGAATAATTGAAAAAAATGCCACAAATAATATAATAAATTAAATTAATACATTAATTATTTGAAAACAACGTTACTAAAAACATAAAATTATATGTAATTACATATATCACAATAATATAATATAAAAAGGATGCCCATGTATATACGTGACCACCATACGATCTGTGAAATCTTTTATTTGCTTTCTATATCATAAAACATAGCAATATTATCGTTTCACAAGACAATATTAAACTATATATATATGTGTGTGTTAGTACATGCTTAAGCTATATTTGCATTTCACTTAATAAAGTGATACATCAACATGTAAAATATAATTTGTTACATAACTTTACAAGTATTAGATGAAAAGATGGAAAATATGAACATATCTCTTGTACAATTTTTGATCGTCATGTCCTTCTTAGTATTACCTATTGCAAATAATTCGACTTATTATCGTCAAAAATCTTTATAATCTTAATTGGTAGGTTTTCCAATATTTGAAACAAATCTACACTCATAAAAGAATACAAGTGTTTACTTCTTGTAGTTTGGTGAAAGAAATCTCAAGTCCATGATTAATTATTAAGGAAAAGAATTGAGTGGCTGTTGCACGTAACAAAATAGAATGAGATCCAGTAGATGACAGATGAATTCAGCAATAGATTGCAACAAAATTATATATGCTTTTCTTCTCGTCATTTACATTTGATTTTTGTGATGTGATGAATAAAATGTAAGCTTGCTTTGAGACTACTATGCATCATGAAAATAATATGCCATAATCATGTTATACCTGGGCTTGACAAATCCATGCTTAATTTTTACTGAGTTGCATCCTCTGGTTTCCTATGAAAGAATGCTTCTTCTAAGTCCAAATTTATAATAACTTCTCTTTCAATTTTGCATGGGACTGAAGAGACACGTATACCGTAAGTTTTGTCGTTACCCACGTTAAATGAGCCACGAAATAACATGCATAAAAACGTGGAGCTTTTCATCTTTTTATGTTACTATGGCGTTAATAACATGAGCAGAGAGTCGTGAAATGTGTGATTTTACATGAATCGTGTCATGAAAGTGCGGTTTCTCGTGAATTATGTAATAAAAATTTAAAGTGCAACTTATTTGTGAATTGCGTCGTGACTCCTAGTAATATCGCTCCTTACAATTTTATATTTAGTATTCCACAAAGGATCTTTCAAGTTTCAAAAACTCATTTATTTTGGCATATGCAATATGAACATTATTGTTTTGCAAAAAATATTTGGATGTTCTTAGTTTTCATTGCCAACTACCATTTTTGTTGTAAATATCAACATACAAAAAAATTATTCTTATAGGTTGAAAATGGTAAATTAATGAAGATGATACTTTTATTATTGTAATTAACACATATACATAACATGTGTATATTATCCATCAAATATCCTCAAATTATAGAGACATTATGATTCACCTTGCAGCCAACTTGTTAACCAAAGATATTGTTACAATTGTTTGAATCTTCTTAATTTTCATCACCCATTAATTGCTCTTATTCTATAACGAGTAATAACTTATTAATACATGAACCCGAAGGATAGCTTGAAGAAAGTTTATGTTAAGAAGCTTGGTCCAAAAGATTAAAAAATGCTTTTTATCAGTTGTCCTTTTCAATGTCTTTTTCAGGTGAGAGGTGTCTATTATCATTGTTGAATGTACAAAATTAAAGATGCAAATGCATTATTCAAAAAGCTAAATATTTTTGAAAAGTAGGCAATCTACTATAAAAGCACCTATGATTGTTAACGGTGTGAGGAGAGAAAGAGTTTATATCAAAGACCTTGAGAATTTGGTGCCCCTTTGATCGGGTGCAAATGCACAAATCGTAGTAGAGTCTTTTCATCTTGCTTGTAATAAATTTTTTATTAGAATGTATTGGATAAGTTTGGCTCTACATAAAGGACATCACGATGTTCAAATTGGAACAAACATGAACACGGTATTATCTTATGTTAATTATGTTGCAATGGTGCATGCAGGGGCGTATGTAGGTGAAGGCTAGGGAGGGTTGTAGCCCTCCCTAATTTGTCAACAAAAATTCAAGTAGTAGTAGTCTTATATTTAAGTCAGAGAATATTCTGTAATTGTTTTCTATATATAATATAAGTTTAATATGTAATATGAACTATTCTTGACTTTGAAACCGCAATATACAAGAGAAACAAAAAGAGGCAAAGATACAGATGATTGTTCTGACTGCTCTGCTACGTGTCCGGTTTTCCTTTTGAAAACAAATCCTCTATTTTAATAAGTTAAAGAGTTTTTGGATTGTAAGAGTTTTTAGCAAATCCTCATTTTGAAATATACAAGTTGTCATCTTCCTCCTTTTATGAACAATTAGCTCTATTTAATTGATACATATATATAGGTATTATATTAATTTATTTCTTATTAATTCCCTTCTAATTTTGATTATATTATCTATGCAATTTTAATACATATCTATTGCAAAAATAAGAGAGAATGTTTCTCAACATTGCTTTATCTTATGCATTATTTGAGTTTGAATTTGAATTTTGATCATTTTGATCAATGGTGGATTTAGTTAATTTAAGAAATGAATCTCTTTATCATTCGTAGTGCATAAGTAATACAACTTACCTATAGAAATAAGAAAAGTGTTAAAATTTATAGCTCATCTAGTTTGATTAAATTGCAAAAACCCTTCGTGTGCTATGCCTAATCAATAAATAATCCCATGTGTTATTTTAACTAGCAAAACTCTCGTGATGTTCAAAAGTTAGAGCAAAAATCCTACTATACTGAATTAATTCTTATATATGTATGGGAAGATCTTTATGGTACTTATTTAATCCTTAAAAAGTTCACATTGAGGTTCTATTCAATTTTTTCATCGATGTTTTATAGAAAAAACTAGTTTTCACATTGTCAAAACATTCATATATTTACTATGTCAATTAGTTTTATAATGCTTACACATTAAGCAAATCTAAAAGAATCATAAGTTACTAACACCAAAAAAACTTTATAAGAATTTGTACGGCATAACAATCATATATTATCAACAAATCCATCCTAAAAAAGATTATCGGAGGCATTTTTGCTTTAGAACTAAATGTTGAAACGATACACAAACCCTTGTGTGCATTTTGTTTTTCAAATGCCGTAAAAATGATTCAAGACAATTTTTTCTTTCATTAGGTATTCTCTTTTGATTATTTTTGTTTTTTCTTCAAAAAAAAATTCTTGGCTATCGCGCCCCCCCAAAGTTCAAATCTTGGATACGCCCATCGGTGCATGGATCTAGGGCAATTTTGGCTAACATTTATAATCATGCTTTAAAAAGTTGAGTGGCTATATATTAGTGGGAAAAAATCACTTTGCACTCTAAACTATTACCCGTTTTCACTTACTTCCCTTCATCTTTAAATTTTATCACTTACACCTCTCAAGTATTCTAATCGCCTCACTTTTCCCTTCCGGCATAATTAAGCCCTTAATTAATCGTCAAAGGGTCATGTGCACTATGCGTGCCGTCAGAGTAAGGGCTAAACGATATTTTCCTCCCTTTCTAACGGTCACGTGGGAGAAAAACATAATTCCCAAAATTTCTAACACCAATCGTCATTTCATCCTCCAAAATCCCCAAAATTCAATAAACCCTAAATTCTGAAATTAATCACCATCCAATTTCGAAGTTCGATCGATCACCTAACAAAAAATTGACGTAATGGGATGGGAATTAAGGATCCCGGACAAAAGTATTACCCCCGGTTATGTTTAGCTTCTTGGGTTTCTCCTCACGGTCGTTTTAGAACATTTGGCAAAATCTTTTCTAGGATTGAGGTTGGTCCAATGAGGTATTCACCACATTCCTTTGTCCATAATTACAAATATGGGTTTTCTCGATGATAAAATATTGAAGAAATCAGAATTCTAATATTTTGGGGTGTTGAAATTGAAAAAGGAAAACGAACTAGGGAAAAGAAGAGTAAATTTGAGGATTTAAAGGTTTGTGGCCGTTAGAAGAGAGGAAAATATTGTTTTACCCTTACTCAGACGGCACACATAGTGCATGTGACCATTTAACGGCCAATTATGGTCTTGATTACGCAGTGAGGAGAAAGTGAGATGATTAGAATACTCAAGAGATGTAAGTGGTTAAATTTTATGTTCATAGGGTAAGTGAAAAAGGGGCCATAATATACGGCGGAAAGTCTTTTTATTTTTAACCTATTTCAATGTACACAAACAATTATGAGTGGTCTTCTCATAAGATTTTTCGATATAATTTTTAATTTGATCCTTGCCAATTTAAAATAAGGTCTTTAATCTTTACGCTCAATGAAGGATTCAATAACCCCATTGGGGTGGCCTAGTTGGTTAAAGAGGAGGGGTCCCCTCTCATTGGTCTCAAGTTCGAATCCCATTGGGAGCGAATTGATTATATGTCTTTTAGGTCTGAGCCTGTCACACATGGTTAGCCTAGTGTGGCCCATCTGGTTGGCGAGGTTTGCATGCTATTTTGTCAACCCGGGGTTTACCCGGTGCGCACCCGAAGGGTAGCGGCTGAGGGTTCCCACGTTATAAAAAAAATGAAGGATTCAATAATCTTATCTTAAATAAGCTAAAGTATTAAGATCAAAATTGTTCAATGTCATAATGCAATAATAACCTACAGAGATAAAATATATATGCATGGCTTTTTTTTTTCCTGATAGGCTATGTGAATTTTATTGATATGCATGCCTAAATATGCGTTAATTTAATATAGAGGTAAAAGCATCAAGCCCCCTGAACTATGCACATTTGTCCATTTAACAAATATAACAAGTGTTTTGCCTCATAAACTATGCTCGTCTATACGATTTGCCCCCTCAGTGCATTTTTAGCCACTTTTTGCCAGAATATTCTCCCCTACCCGACTCATATGTGTTGTACTAGATGTATTTTGGTAGTTGATGACAAAAAATAGGCGAAAAAACACCTCGAATGGGGAATATTCCGACCAACAATAGCCAAAAATACGATTTGCCCCTTTAGTGTAGTTCCGACCATTTTTGGCCAGAATATTCTCCCTACCCGACTCATATGTGTTTACTATATGTATTTTGGTAGTTGATGACAAAAAGTAGGCAAAAAAATACCTCAAACGAAAAATATTCCGGCCAAAAATGCACTGAGGGGGAAAATCGCACAAAAGAGCATAGTTTAGGAGAGCAAAACGCCTATTAAATTTGTTAAAGGGGCGAATCGCAAAAACGTACATAGTTCGGGGAATTGATGCTTTTATCCCTTTAATATAATATTCAAACTACTTTTTAGATTCTTTATGAACCTACTACTAATATTAAAAAAAATAGTACATGACATCTAAATAAATGTGTCTCAAACGCTACGAAAACATAGAATTAAATATAATGTCACCGTAAAAGAAGAATCAATAACGAATGGCAAGATGCTAGTACTTTTTTCGAAGTAATAGTACTTCCAAAAATATTAGATTTTTCTCGAAGTTATTTGTTTACACAACTACATTATTTAGATTTGATATTTTGGAAAATTGTTTAGGATTTTTTTTTTTTGTGAAAAATAAAAATTACAACGATAATTATATCATGTCTTTAGCAAGTAAACTAATAACAAAAGAGGAGGGAGGTTTATCCCAAAAGACGTCGCTCTCTCTGTTGCTTGTCGTCGTCTTCGTTATGGCATCTGCTACTTTGTTAGCTGTTCTAGGAATCCAATTGAACGTTTGACTACATGGCATGTGGAGTAGGCATTTGCAATCATTTACTAACTCGTCATAATCCGGTAGTGGAGACTCCTCGCCCGTCACAAGTTTGAAAACCACCAAAGAATCCGTCTCAACTTCAAGATCATAAATCCTTTTCTCTCACGCGACTTCAAGGCCTTTCTTGAGCGCCTTCAATTCCGCTTCGTCGACCGTCAGTGATGTGAGAATATTTTTTAATCCCCAACACCAAATCTCATCGCCCATTCTTAGAACACCGGCATCTGCTCCGAGTTTCTGTCTGTGCTCAAACCACCACTACATTCATCTTTAACCAGTTCCTTCAATGTTTCTCCCATCCAACCTCTTTATCTCACGGTTGTTTTTCCTTCTACTTTCAAAGAGGTCGCATCTCAGTTTTTTCCTTGAAAAATGCTCCAATGTATACTTTCTTCCTTTTAGGGAAAACCCTTGTGTTCCTATGTTTCCAACACACCCACAAGCCTACTATGAATATCCACTTCCACTACACGTTCGGCCAAACCACATTTCGTATTTCCAGGTTTCCCATGTTTAACCGCAACCAGTCTTCATCCCTAGCTTTGTCATTCCAAGTCCTCCGTGGTAATTATCCGGGTCCATATTTTTCGCGCTACCGTGCAATGGCAAAAATATGGATTCCTCATGAAAGTCGCAAACCGTGCACATCGCCGTTAAGGAAATTTTCCTCTTGTATCTCATATGATTTGTTGCAAGCCTTTCTTGTGTGAGAAGCTGCAAGAAGTGTTGGAGTTTATTGCTCACGTTGGTTTTCCACACCCAATCATTCTTGTCATAATTCCTAACTTCATTGGAGTGCATACTATAAAATATTTTATATGCAAATTAACATGTAAACGTACCGTTTGAAGTCGCACCCCAAACGATCCTATCGTCCGAATCTTGAAACTCTATCAACCGTCGAGTAATATCTTCAAACATGTCATGCGGCAAAACAGTATTCATAGCTTCTAACACCCCTCTAATTGCCCGGATGTATAATTATATCTTCGTCACAAATGCTTCCAACACCCCTCCAATTGCCAAACCAAAGTGAGATATTTGTACCCCATTCTAATCTTCCACCTCAAGTGATATTTCATAAGATCCGCACATTTAACAATTCATCGCCAAGTCGCACTATCCATCGCCTTGTTCAAATAATTAAGTAAGCATTGCTCGCTGAGGTATTTTGCATGGACAAGGCTACTCCAAATATTGTCCTATTTTGTAAGGATTTTCCAAGCCAATTTGGCGAGGAGGGACTCATTACTAACCCTTGCGACGCGAATCCCAATCCCTCTTTCTTTCTTTGGTCTAGTAACCCGTTTCCATCCCAAATGATGGAGCTTTTTCTTGTTTATATCCGTAGACCACAAAAATTCCCTATCCAGTGTATCAACTATCAAGCTTATTACACACTAGCTTCGGTAGCCATGTAGATTGCATATTATAAACGGGCATAGCTGTGGACACGGATTTGATCAAAGTTGCCCGCCGACGAGCAAAAAAAGCTTGCTCTTTCATGTTCCGAATCTATTCATTACCCCAAGGTACTTACCAAGATTATGGTTTGGCCGAACTCTAGAATCTCGCTAATATGGAATTTTATGCTCGCGCCTTCCGTCTTGAAAAAAAAAGATCTTGGACTTTGGGGGGTTTAGCCGCAATTCGAACGCCTCGCAAAATTTATCAAGCACCATTTTGGATTGAATGCACAATGCTCAACGCTGGTTTCCCCATTAATATGAGGTATGAGTTCAGGGCAACCTCTACAAGGGAAGATCGGGCTCCACTTTTTCTTTTCGACAGCCTCATTAACCAAATATGAGAGCCTCTCGACGCAGAGAACAAAAAGATAGGGCGAGAGCAGGTCCGCTTGCCTTAACCCACAATGACGTGTGAAAGGCTGCAAAGGTTCGTCGTTTCACAATATCCTCGTTGACGTGTTGCGTACAGTCGTACACATAACATTAATTCCACAAGGTTAGATGGAAAATCGAACCCATAAAGTGTTTCCTCGAGAAAGTTCCAACTCACCTTGTCGTAGGCCTTTTCAAGATCCAATTTCGTAATCATGCATCCCACTTTGTTCTTCTTTTTTCTTCTCAGCAAGTGAAGAATCTCTTGTAAGACAAATATGTGTTGTCTTGTGTACTCCGTCATTTGATAAAGTTTGACTAAGTTGGTGCAATCAACTTTGGTCAAGCCATTAAGCTTCCGGGTGATACACCTTGTCACAATCTTATGCAAGACGTTGCACAATGAGATAAACCGATGTTGTGCAATACTCTCGGGATTCTGTATCTTCCGTATTAAGCAAAGGAGAAGTTGGATAAACTTTAACAACCTCTAATTCATTAATATATATCATAATATGTGAAGGTATAAAGTTATTATTATTTCTCAACTTATTAAATAATAATAAATACTAAAATTCAAAAACCCATCAAAAATAAACTCTCACTCATCCCGTCAGAAACTTTCAGATCAATTTCCGCCACCGTGAAAATCAACCGAAACAATGGCGGCAGCAGATCTGCACTCTCCGCTGCCGAAATCCGCCACCGATCTGTTCGGCGATCCAATGGAGGACTCGCATCCCTTATGGCTCAACCCTTCCAAGTTCTCGGATCCCGAATTCGACCCGGAATCCTACATTTCGGATCTCCGCACCTTCGTCCCCTTCGACACCCTCCGCTCCGAGCTCCGATCTCACTTAGGCGCACTCAAACACGAGCTCGTCGAGCTCATCAACCGTGACTACGCCGATTTCGTCAGCCTCAGCACCAAGCTCGTCGACGTCGATGCCGCCGTGGTGCGGATGCGTGCTCCTTTGCTGGAGATCAAGGAGAAGATCCTCGCGTTTCGCGGCTCAGTCGAGGGCTCGTTGAATGCCCTGCAGACACGCCTCAACCACCGCGCGCAGGCGAATCAGGCCAGGGAGCTCTTGGAGTTGTTGCTCGACACCTTCCATGTTGTTTCCAAGGTACTAATGCTATTGCTAGCTTAATCTTACTTCCTGCCGTTCGTAATTTCGCGATGTGGCTTTATTGATTTTGGTATATGACTCGTGTATGTTTGTGTATTCGCGCATTTCATCTAATAGTATCGAGAGGAAATAGAACATGCGGCTCGTTTTTCTTGCAACTAACTAATGAGATGATAATGGTAACAAAATGTAGAGTTGTCTTTTCAGATTTTTGATTCGGAACACAGGGTATGATAAAAATGTTGATCCCTTGTTGTACGTTGGCATGGGCTAGTTGTCTTCGTTTGTTTGCTTATGTTCAATTAGAATAAGTGATGTCACTAAAACTCAATCGTAAAGGTTTCTGGAGATCTGTAGCTTCCTAAGCTATCTTTTTTCGTCCATGAAGTTGTAGTGTGTTATCATGGTCTTGGTTTATTGGACATTAACAGTACAGAAGGTCTGGAGGATGACAGATGGACAGATTAAAGAAGGAACTTGTTTTTCGCATTTTGCCTTTATTTGCATCTTTCGTACTGCTTATGCGTGATATATGTGGCCGAAGTTCATATTTTGCTACTGCTTCAGGTTGAAAAATTAATAAAGGAGCTCCCAAGTGTTTCCGCTGATTTGTCCAATGGGCATGTGAATTCCATGGAAAAGTTAAGCAATCGTATTTCCTTCCAAAATGCTGAAAATGGAACAAGCGTCAGAGAAACACAAAGCATGCTACTAGAAAGAATAGCAAGTGAAATGAATCGGCTCAAGTTCTATATTACTCATGCACAGGTCTATCTCGTTTCATTCTCATATGATATGCATAATATTCTTCTATTAATTATAATTATGCCTTGTACTAAAAGTACTAAAAATACACAGGTATATCTCGCGAGAAGTGCTCTGATAGCTAAAGTGCTTTAATACTCAAATTACAGATGTTGAAAAGTAATGGAGACTGAAAGTAACTTTAGACATTTAGGAGACATGACATTACCGTTGTGAGAAGTTCATAACTCATTGTGATAATATATGTTAAGAATGTACTCTTAATCAAGTTAATGAGTTCAAAACTTTATATGTATTCGGGCTTAGTAATATGGGAGTTTTTCATATTTGGCAACATTTGGAAAGATTCTATTCAGTCATAAGTGGAGCATTTTGAATATTTAACAATTTCATAATCCAGTGAGACTAACTGCTGTTCATATATGTGGAAGGGATTGATATTACATTAAGCTGTTGGTAATAGAAATAGTGTTAAAAGTATAGGATTATGAAAACAACTAACTAACATGAATCTTGCATTTACGTCTGCCATGGCATATTGCTTGAACTCTTTTTAGTTTATTCCACAAAAGGGTAAATGTTTTGACAGAGAAGTTGGCAACTTACAACTTCCTGTTTGAATAATGTCTTAAGTAATTAAATGCAGAAACCTTTTGATTAGTTTCCTATCACAGACACGTTGCTCCTAGAATTTACTGTTGTAATTGTGGCAGGATAAGTGTGCAAATAAAATTTGTATGGAGATTGGGAAAGGTGAAGAATGAGGGATCTCTCGACCTTAAATTATGACCGAAAAAATTTATTTTGGTATGACTGATGTTCAGACTACCATGCAATTGCAGTCTATTGTTTGTTTTTTGGTTTCCTTTGGGGGAGTGGACACCATGGGTTAAGGAGCACTCGGATCATAGTACTTTGAACATGTTTCTTGAGCTGAGGTTGAAAGAGAAAGAAATAGATTCCATAGAAAGTTTACTTAGCAGGAAAATATACAGCCTCAGAATCTAAAGACATTCCAGGATCTGTTTTGTAAGGTGAGAGGAATTTATTACAATGTGCATTAGGGTTTTGTGACTAATAGTATCTGAAAATCTTGGCTTACGTCGTGTTAAGATTTCCCAGGTTCAGGGTATTAATGGCTATGTTTTAAGGGCTTGAGAGCCTAATGAATGCTATTTCTGTTGATCTGCATAACATTCAAGATTCAAAGGTAGCTGTTAAGAAAAAAGGAAGGACTAAATTTTGCTCAACTTTTAGAAGTTTTGAAGATTACAATGCCTTGTAGTTTTATTCTACTTATTTGCAATCAAGCTATTTCTTGATTGATTGACACATTTGAAGTCCGTTATGGAATCTCCTACAATTTTGAAGATTGAAGACATATCATTTGAGATTCACTGCTGTGTTATTAGAACCAAACCTCTGTACCATTTTATTGTTAAATAATTAGAACATTGTACCTATGTGCACACGCCCACACATACTTACATTTATATTATACATTATTAGATTTGTAAATACTGAAAAGAATTATATTATTAAATTTGCACCTAAAATCTCAAATTAGATTAGGTATTGTACTCTTTACCGCCTGCTTCTTGTACAGTGTAAGTTATAATAAAGTCTGCAAATAACCGATCCTTGAAGCTGATTATTTGTTTTCATCTTTCTTTCTGGATTCATCTTGCAATCCCACCAACTTTTAACCTCGACCCCCTTCCTATAAACCCAAACCCCAGTAAAAAACTAAAAAAGGGAAAAAACAGAAGGTAATTCTTCAAGATATAGCATCTTGAATACTCATCCTGATTCTTTTTCTATGTTGGCAGTACAGAATATGCCCTTCATACAGAACATGGAAAAGAGGATTCAAAATGCTAGCTTGTTATTGGATACAAGTTTGGGACACTGTTTTGCAGATGGGTTGAAGCACAAGGATGTTCATACATTATACAATTGCCTTCGTGCGTATGCGGCTATAGATAATACCAGTAGCGCTGAAGATATTTTTCGCTCGACAGTTGTCAGAACATTTGTAGAAAAAGTTTTTCTTCATGGCTCTTCCACAGCAGTTGACAGCTCATCTAGGGATGAACTTGAGCAAGATTATGAAACAATCAAACAACACATTAAAGTTGATTGTAAATTTCTATTGGAGATATCTTCTACAGGTATTTCTGAGACATATGTGAAACTGAAGCAATATTTGATGATATTGTTCCTGAATTTTCGTGCTGATTAAAGTCAACGAAAATAATTTTCTGTTTGCTAATATTTTGTACCTAACATGTGGTCCTAGTATCATTGTAGAAAATAACTAACTTCAGATAGATTGTTTTCCTCTTGTGTGAATACGTTGTCTTCAGTTGTTTACATAATAGCATCTTTGCGCATGAGTCTGTGTCTATGCATTTATCAAATTTGAATGTTGCATACACATTTGCAAGGCATTTATTTACGTTCCTGAAATTTCTCCATGCATGCTAAGTTTCTTGGTATTTGAATATGTACAGAAAATTCAGGTCTACACGTTTTTAGCTTCCTGGCGAATTCTATTCTCAAAGAGATTTTATCTGCCATCACAAAAGGAAGACCAGGAGCTTTTTCTCCTGGGAGGCCCACGGAGTTCCTCAAGAATTATAATTCAAGCTTAAAGTTCTTGGGTGATCTGGAAGGTGGTGGAGTAGCTTTTAATTCATTTCAGTTGTGTATTCTGTGGCCACCGATAAACAATTTTACCATGTTTTTTGTTGTTGTGCTAGGTTATTGTCCCTCTAGAGCTGCGGTTGCTAAATTTCGGGCAGAGGCAGTTTATGTGGAGTTCATGAGGCAATGGAACATTGGGGTTTACTTCTCATTGAGGTATTGATCAAAATCAGCAGGTTGCCTTATCATATGTTAGGGCCTTCCCGACCTTGTGAAGGTGATTGAAGTAGCCGTAAGGAATTAGAACCTAAATATTGAGTAACTGATTTTCAATCTCAGGTTTCAGGAGATAGCTGGGGCTTTGGATTCCGCACTTATGACTACGTCACTAGTACCCTCTCAGAACTCCCTAGACCAGAAACAGTCCCAGACCTTATTATTAAAGCAAAGTATTACTCTTATGGATTGCTTGAGATCATGCTGGGATGAAGATGTTCTTATTATTTCTTGTTCTGACAAGTTTTTACGCTTATTTCTGCAACTTCTTTCAAGGTCAGTTTACTTTTTTGTTTTCCAGGTTAGAGAACTTTTGACAGGCAGAAATTCTGAAACTTTTTACTGTGTAATTGACACAGATACTCGAACTGGTTGTCAGCTGGACTAAATGCTCGAAAGGCTGGAAATGCAAGTGCTAACCATGGATCTGAATGGGCAATATCTGCTGCCCCAGACGATTTCCTCTATGTATGTGACTCATAAACTGGTAGTAATGTGCGAAATGGTCTTGCTATTACATGTATACTTCGTTCTATGGACATGTGATGCCTAATTTTGCCATCCTAGTTGAGGATGAATAATGATGAACAACTTTGTTTAAATTAAGTCAGTCGTGTTCTAAGGAAGACATTCAAAGTTCAAATAATTGTTTAACAGATAAAGTTACAGGATTTTACTTGAAAGATTATAGTTATCATACTTTTTTATGGAAAACTTGGTGATGTTCAAGCCTAAACGAGTGACTTTTGAAACACTTCGAAACTTAACCAGCTATTCTTGGAACTAATAGGTTGTCGCATTCTGAACATGTTCCAATTGAAAATATAAGAAAATATCTGCATTGATGTAAATAACATGCTTCTAAATTTAAATCTAGTTGGAGTAAGTGTATGGCGCTTTATATTTGTGACACTGCATTAACTAATCCACTTGATTGGCTAGTTATATTTTATTAACTTTGTTAAAACAATACTACAACATTTAGAGCAGTCCAGCATGTGAAATTTGACTGTTGGTCATAGTATCACCTTATATGAACTCAGAAGTAATGTTGGAGCCTCAAAAGTTGGAAATCTTTTTGGAGTATCAGAATTTCTACTGCCCGTTAAGAAAGTGTCCAGCTCAAATTACTTGGATGTTGTAGTTTTTATTATGAAAAGTATGTATATCTCAATTTAAAACAGTGCTGAGTATAGGAGTTGAAGTCTCCCAACCATGGCTCAAACATGCCATCTAAGTCCAAACTAAATTTCAATCTGTTGAACTGAGAGTGAAGGGCACACCCTTTTGGTTTGTTAATCGGCCAGTAAGCTTTACACAATTTTGAGATCAAACATATATCAGTTCTGATTTACCGTGTTTGAAGGTCTATCAAACGGAGTATGCTCAAGTCCCCAAGGGCATGCAACAAAATTTTCTCTTCCCACCTGAAGTTATATATTTATTTCTTGTTAAATCTGGAGAATTGTATTGTTAGTTTTACACGCTGAGCATCGCTGAACATCCTAATATATAGATAATAAGTGACCATGCCATAGATTGCTTCTAATTATGAATTTTATGTAAAGACTATCAATAGTTCATGTAAAGATCTATTCATCCACACTTATTTGTGTGTCACAGATAATTCATGATATAAGATGCCTGGTGGAGGAAGTTTGCGGTGATTACCTTGGCCGTGTACTAAAGCTTCTCGAGGCAAGTACGCCCGAAGTACTTGATCTTGTAAAGCAGAGTATTCTACAGGGTGGAAATTCCCTCAAAGTTCTTCAGCCTCTCATAATACATTCAATAGTAGAAATTCTCGTGGAGAAGTCAGTGGAGGTGAGGCCATCAAAAATCTCAACTTAAACTGATTTTACAGTTGTATGAATACGAATTAAAAGTAAGAGTAGACTTTCATTGACACTAAATATGCCTTCTGAGATTACCTTCCCACTCATTTATGTGTTCTTGATGCCTGAATGAATAATCATGCTTTGGGTTCCATTCTCAATAAATTTGTGACTAACTTGTATAGGACCTGCGACAACTAAAGGGAATAACTGCTACATATAGGATGACTAACAAACCTCTTCCTGTGCGGCATTCACCATATGTAGCTGGGGTTTTGCGTCCTTTAAAGGTACAACCATTTCTTTTGCTCCAATCCTGTCTTGCATGTTAGCAAACATAAAGTGCTCATGGGTTCTGACTGCTGCTCTGGAAAGAAACGACTCAAGCTTCCGCTAAACTGGAGGGTTGATATCCTAAAGGGACATTTTTTCAGTTTTGTATGTCAGTTTTGGTAATTCATTCTATAGGAGTATTTTATTTTCACTTCTTAATTATATGCCGTTCTTGCCTGGTGGGTGCTTGTTGTGGAGGTGCATGAATTTGAAGAAAGAATTTACTGTTCAACTTTGCAGGCTTTTCTGGAAGGAGAGCGTGCCTCAAGTTATTTGACCAGTGAGCTTCGGAAGGAACTCTTAGAGGGTGCTGCTCATGAGATTACTCGTCGATATTATGAATTGGCTGCTGACCTCGTCAGTGTGGTATGTTAATACTTTGATCAAGAGCCAATTTTCTGCAAACCACTCATTTAAAAGTGATATTACATTTTCTTTTTTTCACAAGATATGAAACTACACTGGTTCACAGGCTAGAAGAACAGAGTCATCACTTCAAAAGATACGCAAAGAAGCACAAAGGCGAGCTGGGGCAAGTTCAGATGTTTCAGACCAAAATGTATCCGACACGGACAAAATCTGCATGCAGTTATTCCTTGACATTCAGGTGAGACGGACTCTATTTAAAGAATTCTGCCATATTGACATCAATGGGAATAAATAATTGAATCTGCTGGATGTTTTTGCAATAACCAGGAGTATGGACGTAATTTGGCTACTCTTGGGGTCGATGCTTCCGATATTCCAGCATATTGTTCCTTGTGGCAGTGTGTTGCTCCTTTGGACAAGCAAAACAAGATAGCTTTCTAAACTCGCGAGTTTGCTTATGTGAACTTGCCAAGTGCGCTAGCGGTCCACTCGAGTATAAGTGGAAGAAAGCATTCATATATATAAGTGTATGTTTACCAATTAGTTGATCTAGCCATTCAAATTTTTTTCTCGTATAGTAGCAGTCTTATGGGTGAATGTATTCTTACTGTTTTTTTCCGGGGATTTTGTCCTTTTAATTTACTACCTTGATACAATGACGTGAACTTTAGTGTAGACATATATAGGAAGTTGGAACCACTTGTCATATCCTCTTTAATCTGCTGTGCAATATGATACTTTACTGAATTAAGTATCCTAACACGTTTCTCCATAGCCTATGCAAAGTTACGCAGGTGTCGTTAAGTATTGTTACTTTGAATTTTTAACGTGCAAATATGCTAAATGTGGCAAAAGCATTATCAATATACTAATGTTTTTGAGTCGCCAGGGTGACCAAAATTCAGATATTCCGAGTATTTCGATCCTGGGAAACTAATTCATCTGCCGAAATTTTCAGATAAACTATTGTTATATGATAAAAGTTCAATTCATCATTTCTTATACTCATATACCCCAAACCCAGACAAAAAGGTAAAGTTGAAACCCAAAAAAGAAGTGCTTACTGTATATATAACAAAACTAAACAAGCAATGACAAAAATTAGGATAAATGATAACTGTTTGAACCAACACATCTGCGCGGTAACACCCCTCACTCCACTTGGAGGAGGAACTCCTCAATCCTTGGTCACTTTTTAGTGATTGTATTCCACTGCAAAAACTCGACACGTAGTCATTACGCTACATCCTATTTCAACCCTACATGTCTCTTTCGGCATTGATAGTCCAATTTTCTTGATAAATTTTTGTTCCAAAGGGGTGTAAATGCGTACCATATATATTTACGATGTGTATATAATGCTTAGAGATGAATGAGTACATGATGTAGTGAACAATTGGAGAATAAAGCAGTTAGTACTTTCCAACCATAATGTATCTCGTTAATTTAGTGGTGTCACAAGGGATCGGATTAAAAGTTAACGAAAAAGATTTAAGTGTGTAAACAGTGAACCTTTTCGCCATTACTTGTGATGGTGCTCACTCGCACAAAAGCTGAACCTCAATCGTTCCAATATATAGCGACCCCCTTATTTTTGCTTGTTCTACGTCTCTCATCAGGCCAATTGTTTATGCCTCCTTTATTTTCTTTATTGGCCATTCTTGTCCAATTTTTTATATTGCCACTTCAGTTGCGCCTCAATTATTTGACTTTTCCTTGATTAATAACAAAAACTACCATTGTATTACTTTTAATTGAAAAAAAACCCTATGTTATTTTTATTAGCGAAATCCCATTGCGTATTATTTAATTTGCGTACTACACCCAAATAATTTTTTAGCTTTGACTTGATGAAGAATATAATGGTTCCCAATGAGACGAACGCAGAAGAGGACTTTCGATTTTCGTTCGTGGTCATCGCTGCTAGTGCTCCAAATGCGGGTAAGCAACTAAAATCAACAGAATGAAGAATGAACAATTAAGAAATAATGTCACTACTGCTATTGATATTTAATTAATCCAGGACCTGTTACAATAACCCGGCTGCAAAACTTACTTCTATTTTACAAGCATTGGCCCTCTAAAAGTACGCGTTACAACAGAAAATCTCAAACCTGCCTAGCTTATGTAAAAATCTATAAAACGACATTCTGTTTGTGTTACCTGTCAAGATTGCAATACTACAATGCATCCATGCGCATAATTTCATCCACACTTCTGTAATTCCAGAATAAAGCTATTTTTCAGCTTTTACCGCATCTTGATGTCCTTCCAATCCCGATTCTACGGGATAAAGATTCAATCATTTGGATGACGTAGCCTCCAAATCTGATAGAATCTCATTCACTTCCTCAAAATATGGCCAGCTCTTCTGTTTCTTCGTGTCGCTCTTACTTTCCTGTTCAAAACAAATATACCAACCAAGTTAAGTCCTAAAATTTGAAAAAAAAAACATATGTAATTCAAAGAAGTCCCATAAAAAGGTACACTAATCATGAAATCCACAATTTGATTTCAATCAAGTCGAATAGGAAGGAAAATATGGGAACATGCAGATAGGGTTAGCAGAACATTTCCTTGCAGTCAGTCCACCTACGAAGTCACCACCAGAATATACTTCAACCACAGAAACATTTCACAAGTACAGATCAGTGATGTCAATATTTACACACACATGCACATAATAATACATAGAGAAAAGGATCATTCACTTGTCCTGTCTCCTAGAAAAGCTTATAAATAAGGAAACAAACCTCATATTTCTGAACTAGGGATGCCCACAAAGATTTACACTGTCCTGGACTTCGACTAAAACCATCAGACATTAAGTTCGAAGATATCTCCTCCCAGAGAGCCATTCGCCCCTTGAGAACTTGGAATCTGCTATTTAGTTCCCCACGCATTTTGATCAACTTCTTGACCTCTTCGGGCTTCCATTTATTCCTCTTTGCAGGGTTTGGAGATTTTGGTGTAGAATCAAGTTCACTACTTTCCTCTTTGGCCTCTTCAACCGGAAGAAAATCATTATTATCCTGTGATTGTTTGAGAACGGGAGTGGATAAAAATGACTTCCAGAATTCCTCGGACTCGTCAACGTTAGTAGCTTTTTCTGGCAGCTGGGATTCTGATATGATTTTTTCCTCATGTAGAACAGTTTCACCATCATCATGGTCTAATTGAGCAAAACAACAAACAGCATTCGAGGATCAGGCATGAACATGGAAAATTAACTATATGTAATTAAGATGACACAGTTCAAAAATGTTGTAGAGATAATAAGAGAGCAGATGTATGAGTTCAAGCCACATGAAAAAAATGTGACTGGAATAATTTAAAAAAAAAAAAAAAACGCACTCTACCTAAAAGTTTCACGACACCATCAAGTCCAAAAGAGCAACAAGTGTGAAGATGTCGAAACTCTCTACCTTCTTAACCTTATTTTTCATCTAACACCATGAATTAAATAGCTATAAAAAATTCACCACAATCAGCATTTTGTAAAATAGGTTCATGCAAGTATATATTTTTTACTTTATAATGACAATTCCATTCACTGGGTTAATCAGGTACACAAGTCTTTACCTTAACAATTCTAAGTTAAAACTACATGCTGGAATAAATCGAACTTAGATCAATAGCTCAAGTTCTTGATGATCTATACACAAAAAATACGATTAACCAACACTATAGTTACGCTTATTGAGCAGCAATCAGAATACATTGAAAAAAAATTAGTGATACTACTTCTGGATTACAAGTAAAGCACGACGATTTGACCCTTATATGTTGAAAGTAAATGCAAGTACCGTTATGGAAAATTATGCAGTGCAGCTGTAACGCTGTATCTGATCTGGAAAAAGTAAAGCTTCTCATACCAATCAAATTTTCAACTCTACATAGACACTATCCTAAACATACAATGAGGAGTTAACCAGAAGATAAGTTTAGATTATTCACAAATGATGAAAGCATATGAGAAACAGTTTCAGTAACTGGGTTTAAATGTATCCAATCACTGTGAAAACTGAATACCATAATTAAGCAGGACGTAGAGAACATAGAATATAACCTTCTAACTCTTCTTTCTTGGAACTTCTTGCAACCGTAACTTCGATACCATCTTCCTCTAGTATGCCATTTGGTTGACTCCTCCTTTCATGTCCATCAACTGCTTTTCTCAGAGAAGATATTCCATCTCTCAGATGTGATTTTCCAGATAGTCTTCCACTGATCTCATCAGCAAGAACTCCAGCAGGGTTTTCAATAGCAATAGCGATTACCTCAGGTCTTTTGCTACTGTACTTCCGTACAAGTTTTCTCAAAACTTCAGCCACAGTTCTTTCCATATGGGTCAAAGGGGACTTTATAGGACAACTCGACAGAGCAGCATGTGCTGCATTATGCAGAGCATCCAGAAGTTTTCCTTTATCAAGCCATAAGCATCGCGTAGTGATTCTGATTTTTCCCTTTAAGGCTTTGTCCATCGAACTATCTGTAGCTTGAGGGCGCGAAATCTCCATACTGCATGGAAGATGAGAAACTGTAACTAAACACAAAGTCAAGAAGGATGATAGTAATTTATAGACGTACCTGACCACTATAATGCCATCAGACGCAATTTTCATCCGCTCATCAACACATAATTCAGTAGCCGTTCCAAATGCTTTGTCTCCGTCACTGTACATCAGCTGAGATGTGCAAACTCAGTCAGAAGAAAATCTTTTTACTTGAAACAAAGGAAGAGCGTGAAAACACCCTCCAACAAACATCAACAGGAAAAAAAGCTGATTAGTAACCTGCAGATTCTCTTTACCCAAGGAAATAAAACCATTAGATAAAACTCTTCGGTTCCTCAAATGTGAGACTCCTAGCATCTCTCCGTTCTTTATAACCTGGAAAACCAGCAAGTTTAATTAAGTATGCCACACAAGATGTAAAAAGGTGAAAGTCGTAAAGATATTTAGGCTTTCGATGAAGAAACAGGTTCACTTATCTCACTCTCAGGGTACACATAAGAACAAAGATTAAAAGCAATGCTGCATCACACACTTCTTCCATATAACTTAACTTCACAGCCCAAGAAATGGCTTTTCAGCATGTCTCTTGCCTTCCTTTGTATTTTGAATAATACAGTAGCACAGAAAAAGAGATTTCATAAAAGATTTGTAACGTTTAATAATGACTCTCAGCAACCCGAGGGTTTTCCAAAACCCTCTTGCCAAATAATCTCTTCAAACATGGGCCATCAACGAGCAAGTTCGATATTAACAACATGAACTTTATAAGTCTCAATCCATTAATGATCATCTCACCCAAAAGGTGATAAGTTTGTCAAAGAATAAACTTATGTTGCTCTAAGCAACATCCACGGTTAAGCCAAAAGTATTTAAAGAAAAAGAAGCTAACCAGAGGACCTTGTCCATATGAACTGCACAAAAGGGTAGGAAAAGCCAGTTTGTTGAACATAAACCAATTGCTTACCGCAGTATGCCGAATGCCAGTTGACTTTCCCAACAATTCATGCTCTTTCAAGAACAAAAGTTCCCCGTGTATAGGTAGAAAGTGTTGTGGTTTTACAATTTTAAGCACCTCATCCTTCAAAAAAGAATAATGAGAAATCTCATTAAAAAAATTCTCTTGATACTCCATTTTAGCATTAGCGTACTAACACGTGAAAGAACAGTGACGTACATAAAGAACACCCTTTAGTTAATTTGGGAGTTTAATGCAAAGCAGAATGATTCAATCAAGTAGCCATCAAAGTAAAGAAAAGATTTTGGATTTCTCGTCGAGTAAAAAACAAAGTAGTAGCAGCACTTCATTTGTTTTATAAGAAACTAACTTGTAAGAGTAAAACCAGTTTGAAAAAGAAAGGAAAAGAGTAGCACTCTACCCATGTTCACATAACATAAGTAGATCCAAGACCTGGGTTTCAAATATGCTTCTTAAAGTACAAGTACAGGGTAAACCATCCTCCGTACATCACCATTGCACAAAGAAGCACAATCCAGAAGATGCTTCACAGCAATATTCTTACCAGTTCTTCACGATGAGCATGGCCAGATGTATGCAGCAGCTCATTCTTCCCCATCACTATTGTCGATCCAATTTCTGATACTCTATTCAGCATTTTCATGACTCTCGTCTCGTTACCTGGAATTACCTATAATTTAGAGTTTATAAGCAATTTTATCTCTTTAAAGAAAGTTCAACAAGAATAAAGTGCAGGTTTTAACGAAGCCTCAAATGGCACTGATACTACAACACTTGATAACAGTTCTAAATATATGTTACGGTAGAAATCACAATTGAAAAGAGGCACTAATTGTGCAAGTTATATCAACTGTATTCTCTATTAATAAATATTTGAGAAAAACATCACAGTGAGAGAAAAAAAAAATCTCATAACTGGAGCGATCACTCAGCTTGGGGATTAACTTGAGTTTGCAAAGTATATATAACCACATATAAGATTGTTACCTTAGCAGAGTACAAAATTAAGTCATCTTTGTTCAACTTCAGGGAGTGACTACTTCCATAGGACGCAAGATTCAATGCAGCACGTGGTTCTGCCTGAACACGATAGAGCATAAAGTGAAATCTACTAGTCTGACATCAAAATTAAACAGCAGGAAGAAAATGTATGACAGAATTTGCGACAGCTTACTTGAGAACCAGTGGTGACGATTAGCAAGTCCTTGGGAGCATAAGCATCAATATCTTCGATTTTTACCTGCAGATTGAGATCATGAGGACGCTTCAAGACAAACAGCAATACCAAGATACAAGTCCATAATATGAGGGAATTTCAGATACTGTCAGCTACCAATAAATTTTACTCAATTTACCAATTGATGTTACTATTTTTGGTCAGATAGAGGCTACTAAATAATAAATTTACACTTAAGCAAACATTGTGAATAGTATCACAGGGCAGGCGGTCTCTTTGTAGGAAGAGTCTTTACCTCTCCCCTTAATAAGGACAATTCAACATGGTAAAGAAGCCCTAGAGTAGTAATAGTAATGTGTTTGCAACATCACGTATTGAGATAGTCCATGTTGCTTAATGATTTCTCTATATAAAGAGAATTTCTTTCTATCTTACTAAGACCTTCAAAAGGAAGCTGTCAAAAGCCTTTCAAAAACGGCAAAAATAGTTTCTGTTCTTATTAAACATTATCACAATATTGCATTCAAACCATAATTTGAATAATAATTGCATAGAGCCACTTGTTTGCTTCAGCAGAGACAAAAGGGGAACGAGAAATCAGGAGAATTTTGAACTACTAAAGAATGGGATAAAAGTTCTAAATTCTCATTTCAAACTAGTTACGAGATTGGTGCAGCAGCTGAGGTTTCATACACAATCAGACTAAACAATTAGATCCACAAATATCTCATCTATTTCCTCCAAACACATGTTCAGTTTCATCGCTCAGACAACAAAGCAAACAGGTGCATTGCTTCAGTCAATTCAACCATGAAAAGTGAACTCTTCTCGGATACCTCTTGATGGAACAAAAATGCATAATACTTTCTTCGACTACTATCAACATTGATAATTGCGATGGTGATCAACTCTCTTACGGTAACCAGTGTTTTCGTTTACGTGGTGGACATGCTTGCTTCAGCTATTTGATAATTGCAATGTTGCTCAACTCTCATACTAATAAACAAATGTTTCTGATTCTATGTAGAAAGGCTTTATTATAATATTAATTGTACGTATGAGATGACAATTTTTGAATGGATACACATATCCCCAAAACATTGTCCTTTTCGAGCCACTTCAGCAAACATTCAAGATGGCAAAGATATTGGATAGATGCATTTAGTCCAAATACATAAGACGTTAAGCCAAGTTCTCTAACTTATTTTCTATTTCTAGGCTATACAACATATCAAGGAACAAGGTGATAGTGATCTACTAAAATTATGCAGTGGAAAGAGATGAATGAAATAAGAAAGAATTATTTTGAAGTCATTACCAGCGTTGATGGATCAATGGGTGCCTTTCCGACTTTCCATGCAGCTTCAAGGTAAGTCCTCAGGGACATACCAACAAATACCTAATAGATGGATGGACATGTTATACTTCTCAGAGATATTAGGAGTGTGCTTTTGAAGGAGGAGAAGATGAAATATTCAGAGCTTACCAACTTTCGACCAGTTAAATCAGCTGCAGCTTTTACACTACCAAGCCGGTGAATATTTGAAGCAAACTGAGTAGTGATAACCCTTCCGTTGGCAGCTGAAATACGCTTCAATAACGAATCCGCCACAACTGTTTCGCTTAATGTCCTTCCTGGTGAGAGTACATTTGTTGAATCACTCATCATCTGCAAATTAAGCAAGAGTAAGTCAATTGTGTTCTGTTTCCTTCAATACTGAAAAGCCTAATTCCAAGTCACTGAATCGATCATAAGTTACAATAACAGCATTTCAAGAGAGCTATTTCCGAGTTGATATAATTGACTTCTATATTGAAGAAAAAAATGAGTTGTTATTCATTCTCCAATAAACGACTCTTAACAGATATAGTTAACTTCCAAGCAATTTATTTCAAACTTTTGAAATGCATAATATAGTCTTGAAATAATTAAATGCTTTACAAAAAAATATAGGCAGCAAGGACCTCAAAACTAACTTGGTCATTAACTAAGTAGAGCTAGGAACTTTCCTCCAGCCAAACAACAGATGTCTTCACCACAGAAGATTGAAGTATAGATGAGCACCCACTTAACGAATACGCAAAGATATGTTGACTGATGATTAGAGATTCGGCATTATTACACGAAAAGAGATGTATATTATGCTGCTCACCAAAGTCACTCCTTCTTTTGAAAGTTCCTCAAGGGCCTCACGGTCAAAAACGTTCCCGTCAAGTGGTGACTCGTCTATCTGTTAATGAGAAACAAAATGTGGAAGAAATAGTAAATAAGAACATAAGTGAACAAATAGAAAAAAAGGTAAGCAAACATGTACCTTCCAGTCTCCAGTGTGAAGAATGGTACCATCAGCACACCGGAAAACCAGCCCAGAGCAATCAGGAATTGAATGTGTTACCCTAATTGGTTCGACTTCAAATGGCCCAGCAACAAATCTTCTTCGGATCTTAAATACCTTAAGCCTAGATGGAACAAAGATCCCAAACTCCTTTAAACGCTTCTTAATGAGCTGTTTAATCAAGAAAGACAAAGTACTCATAAATACACGAGCTAGACATATGATATTCTGCAACGTCTTGAATCAATCAATAGTCATCTATGTCGCGACAGTCAGCCATGATTTATACCGAGTAAAGGATTATATTAAAGGCTTCGTTTAGAATATATGTGTGCAACTGCAAGCTTGAATTTTATGCATTAAGGATCCACCAAGAATACGTAGAAACTTTAATCAATTTCACATCTTTCCATAGTGGAACAGTACTGTTTTGAAATGTTAGCATCTCCATAATTACCTAGTTGTATCAATATTAAATTAAAAGAATACATAACATTGTAAAAGGAAAATCACAAACCTCCATTGTGAAGGATGAAGCAAAAATCGGAGTATTAGGATCTAGCGCTGGAATGACCTGCTCAAATTGCAATAAACCACCAAATATTACAACAAAATTCAACACAAAGCCAGCTAGTCAAGAACTTTGACTAAAAACGTGATAAATAAGAACCTCAGCAGGTTCTTGTTACATTGTGGATGGAAATTTGGAACGGAAAGATACAAAAATATATCCAAAATTACTTAAGATACTCAGGATTAACATAAGGCAAACTTAGGACTCGTGTGGAGTGCAATCGGAATATCAGATTCATCAATCTCTAAGCTTGCTTCCACAAGATGCTCATTCCATAGACCTATTCCAACTCCAGACTGTAACTAGGAGAATTTCATATTGGGATTTGGTCCAGAAAAAAGTCCATTCAACACTTCGTACAGAGAACACAATACCAAAGCATAGACTCGCTAAAAGCAAAATCTTGCGACACTTCTCCAGTAGACTGTGTTCATTGTAGGCTGAAATACGCAGTCCATTCACTACCAATTCATTTAAGATCATCTAGAGCTTCTTATATATATATATATAGCCCATAAGCGGTCCATTCACACTATCAATTCATTTAAGATCATCTAGAGCTTCTTTTATATATGTATATATATATATATATATTGTTTTAACCTAAGGGTTTAGAGTTCCCAAATACTATAAATTATTTCACTACCGACATTTTAACATAATCTAATGTCAGATAAGAGCAAACAAACATATGGGCTTTATATAAAACATGAAATGTAAACTTCAACTTTCATTTCCACAGATAAGTTGTTCAATGAACTTCACACTGAACCATAAATTTTCAGATTTTGTCCGAATAAGAAGTTGCAAGAAGCAGGGTAAAAACTATACCCAAGGCAAAGCACCAATGTGGTCTTCATGCCCATGGGTAATGACAACGGCCTCAATTTTGTGGCTCCATTTTTTAATAAAAGTGGTATCTGGTATAATCTTCTGGACTCCAAGCTCATCACAACTGAAACATAACATGTCAAGAATAATTCACGAATCAAAGGGGGGGGTGCAAAAAATTATAAAAAAAAAAAAAAAAAAAAAAGAAGTTGATAAGAAATCTTGCAGGGGAAGTCTCTATCTCTTTTATCATTTATGCAACTGCTTAAACCCTAAAGATAAGAACTAAGCACTTGTTTTCTTTCCTCACTTGTGTGGTTGCTTTATACACATTGTGTGCATTGATTGATGAGGTTTGAATGTCACAATGACTACCAAGAAACAGAGTAATTAATAGATTAGTAATACTTACTCTGGGAACATAACACCAGCATCAATCAAGATATAACGATCATTATTCCCTACAAGCATGCAATTCATTCCGATTTCTCCTAGACCACCAATGGGTAACACCCGTAAGGGAGGGCCATCAGAGCCTTCATAGAATTGCTCCATCTTGCGTTTAACGGAATCCTCCATACTCTTTCCAGGTCCTTCTCTTCTCCCAGACCTTCCACGTGGTACTCTGGTTCCACGAGTACCTAAACAAATAAAACTCGAAAAAATTAATCAACCACTTATAAGGTAGCTGCTACCCACAAGTAGAAAATGATACCATTTTCGGCACCCTAGTCTAATACGAAATTCCTCAACACAACAACTTCCCAATCATAATCAAGAACCAAGTAACACCGCCAATTATAGCGTTTTAAAATCAGTCGAAGCAAAAGCTCGTTTTCTTATATGAACAATGCCCATGAAATTGAAACATTGTTTTTTTTTTTACATATAACAATGGAAATGGGCCAACACACGGCACAATGAAACTCAATATGTAAATAACAGTTGCAGTTAAATTTAGTGCATACCCTTTAGAGAAGGAGAAGGGGTAGTAGTAGTAGTAGTAGTGCAACAGGAGACGAATCTATTAGTGGGTTTTGGTCGGAACCAAAAAAGGTTGTGAGGGCATAATGAAATTGAACTTAATGCAGAAGAAGCAGCCATCTTTATTGCACCAACATATACTACTAAATAACACACTCAATATCAGTAAAAATCAATGCTTTTTAATTTCGAACACGTATAAATATATAATCTTGAGCTATTGGGGGAAGGGAAAACTCATAAACTAAAAACCCTTGAGCGTGTGTGTGTGTGTGTGTGTTTGCTTGCAGGGTTTAAGAGAGTTGCAGAGGGGATAGCTGGGCTGGGAGGGAAGAGATAATAAAAATATCTATTTGTTTTGCTTATCAACAAAAAATAATAATATTAATTATTATTATTATTATTATTATAGAGTTAAAAACTTTATCCACATCAGCCAAAAATGTGTTGTTAGACGCACAAATCACAAATGATGAAATGATTCATTCTTTCTTTCTTTTTCTCTCTTTAATTTCTTCTTTGGTGTTTGAGGTGTTTTTTTTTTGTTTTTTTTTTAGATATTTGGGGTCTATGTTGGAATTTTAGAAAGGATTAAATTCTTGTTTTTGGTGTTATTGCTTACTCCTAACTTGATATATTTTTTAAAAGAAACTAAAACTTTTCATCGTAATTAGTCGTAAATGAATAATAGAAACAAAAGATGTTCCAGCTTTTACCTTTGTCACTCAAATATAGCCAACTTAACTTTTACGTATAACATTTTACCCTATTAAATTTGAAGTTTACAAATTATGAGGATTTCATGAAGGTCAACGACATTATTATATATATATTGGGACTTGGGACTATTGTTTGTCACAACATAGCCAAGTCGCATGTTAAAAAGATCTTAGGTCAATCTTGTTGCATTGAAGAAGCGCTATAGTCAAAATGATAAAACTATCCAAAGCTATCGAACCTAGCACGACCGGAGGTGACAAATGTGCAACTTAGCACTACGAAGCGCTAGTGCAATTGTCGCTATCAACACCATTTGAGCACTACCTATGCTCCTCTACCTATGCAAAAGAGACCAACAATGTAGTATTGGCATTATGCGCTATTGTTTCAAGAATTTAAGAAGTTGAGC
Organism: Linaria vulgaris; assembly: GCA_948329865.1. Lineage (NCBI taxonomy): Eukaryota > Viridiplantae > Streptophyta > Magnoliopsida > Lamiales > Plantaginaceae > Linaria > Linaria vulgaris. Next base: position 70,964,657 of record OX415253.1, read on the forward strand.
CATTAAGCTAGAGTCTCAACCTTGAACTCCATAAAGTCATATAAATAAAGATACAATCACCACAAGTTAACTAGTTCAAAGAGGAGTCTAAAGAGCTTCAGTTCATGGAGCTCCAATCGAGACTATGGATTCACAAGGATTCATACATGTAGGATTCATAGACATAGACAACTACCAAAAGTGAGAGAGAATTATATAAGAATACGAAGATAGTAGAAACTACAAGAAGATGTACAAGAGAAGATTGAGGATGGCTCATAAATTCACTAGAAAGTCGGGGGAAGTTTGTTTATCTTGGAATATGAACCTTAAACATATGATTTCATTTAATTTAGCCTCAATTTTAACAAAGAGCCATTATTGTCTTTAGATTTCATCTCAATCAAAAATTAACATTTGAAACTTAATTATCACAATTTGTAGCTCAGATAATTCCCCCCCATAAGGCCCTATTAAGACAAATCATTAACCCTTTATTTATTTTATCAATCTTGTAGCAAGTTAGTTGAAGTACCAAAGATGAGTGAGTTTTTACGTATATGGGGTCCATCGTAGAGCTCCTAACATAAGAGGGTCCGACCCTATTATTCAAGGCTGTGAGATATTTTTCTTCCTTGAGAGAACTATAAGAACATGGTTATATATTCTTAATTAACAGCTGTAATTATGAATTAAAAAAAACAGTAGTTAGAATCTTTAATATTCACAGTTCGAATGTGATAGATCATCACACCAAGTCCGATTCAAGCCAAAAATAAAAGGAACAGGAAAAAGAACAAAGTAAAACATTTACAATTTTATAAGACCTGAAAGCCTTTTTTCAAACTTATCAAAAATAATTTTACAAGACTTGGAAGCCAATTGCCTAATCATAACACACACTATTTATAAAAGAGAAAAAGGTTATTCAGGGAGATAGTACTGTTTTCCCCATTGTAGGATCACCATCTTTTGCTGGCTGAACTTGAGCGGCGTACTGTAAGTTCCACAAAATATCCTCAAACGAAGGACGGTTTGATGAGTCGGGAGAAATGCAATTGATCGTTAAGGATATAACGATTGAAAGTGAGTCTTGAGAGCACGATGCTAGTACAGTTGGATCGACTATTCGCCTTTGGCCCTCTTCATTCCCCAAAGAAACCTGTAAATCCCACAAACCGATATATTAATAAGGCGATCTTGGGCATCTAAACATTATCGAACCACATCATTGTCGATATGATATCAATTATGTAATCTGGAGAGCTCGTAAGAATATGATCCACAAGGTTAAATATGACTAACAAACGCTGAAGGAAGTACATGTTAGAAAATATGAAGCATCACGAGTATTGTTAATATGTCGAATGCTTTTCCAAATGAAGTCTTTGTTTTCACGTACCATTTCATTGAGCAGAAATGATTCCTTTCTTGCACAGACGGATGGCCCGACAAGTGACTCTAGCAAAATCAGCCCGAAGCTATAAATATCATCATCAAGACTCTTTGATTGCCTGCAAATGCAATATTCTCAGTATAGCTAATTCACCGTTTAACTTACAGTATCTAATTTCGCAATATAAAAGCAAAATCATACCATGAGCCAAGGCCTTCTTCTTCCTAGAAAAGTCAAGAAAAACATGAAACTATGGTTAGTGCCTGGGTGTACTGAATCTTACGTCGACAGATAGAGGACATATGCATGCATACCTTGTCAAACTCTTGAGCGACAATTGACAAGCCATAGTCACTCAGTTTTCCCATGCGATGCTCGTTTATCAATATATTGTTTGCTTTCAACCGATTGTTGAGAAACCCGGGAATGATTCCAGTATGCAGAAATTGCACTGCCTTGGCAATACCAAGTAGAATGGCCAGCCTATCAGACCATTTGAGGACATTTTCTGAATCGGTGTCTGCACAGTTCATAGGTATAATGCATAGGAATTAAAGCATAAGCGGTCTTTTGATTTTTGGATGAGATCTGAAATATTAAGTTATTTTTCTCACCGGAAAGATGAGATCTATAGTTGCCATTTGGGACATACTCGTAGACGAGGTAGACCTTGTTAGCACCAGAGTCATGTTTTTCTTCAGAGTCAAGGCAGTGTCCCAATAGACAGACTAAATGAGAGTGCCGAAGCTTAGCCAACAAATCTAGTCTGAGTTTGAGATTTCGTATAGTATACTTTTTTGACACCATCAGGCACCGGATAGCGACACGAATCCCATTTTCTAGTCTTCCTTTGTATATCTGAGAATAAAAGAAAACATAACAAAAGTTTACATCTTATATATGAATCCAGAGCGCGTCAATTAGTATTGCATATAAGAATATGAATCCAGAGCGCGTCAATTAGTATTGCATATAAGACAGAATAAGTGACATTGTTGTTCTAAAATTCAACTGTTAGAGAGGAAAATTTTAGGTTACTACAATACTCTAATAATTAGAACAATAGAAGTTGAACCTTCAATACTCTAATAATCAGAAAGCAAAAAGTTGAACCATCATCAATTGCTAAGATTATAAGGCAAGTTTAATCGAGTAGTATAGAGCAGTAACGTTTGGTCAGATATCTGTGGGTAAATCTAGTCACTGTAGATATACTTTACCTGTTTAGTGAAACTTCATCTTTAAAATATGATCTATGCATTATATTCCTAAGCAACATAAGGTAAGGTTATATCAGGGTAAAATGAAGTTTGCACCTTTCCAGTTGACCCTTCCCCCATCAAGTTGGACCTGTCAAAGAAATTTGTCGCTGCCTTTAACTCGTCTAAGGAAAATACAAGGTGAGCCGGTGCAACTTGTACCCCCAACTTTGATACATCAGAGACAAACCCTGTAATTAAATTAAACAACAGTGACACTCACCAAGTGCAAAAACAAATTTGACAAACAACAATATCAATAGAGTCAAGATGAACGAGGACGACATACGAGCATTGGTTACAATCTGTGAAGTGAACCCTCTCGCAGAATGATCATGCACCGACTTATGCAGCAAGTGCTGCTCCGAAGTTCCACTAGGACAATACTTCCGACACAGCACAACAAAACCAAAGGCCAAAACTACCAAAACTACGCCAATTCCACCAATGACACCTATCAATACCGCCACATTCCTCCCGTGCGGATTATTCTTCCCCTCTTGATGACTTTCCACACAAAATGCTTCAGGATGCTGATCCCTTGCAGCAGCATTATTATTATTAGTACTAGTCATCAAGCAATTCCCACCAAACTTAACTTTGGCCGAACTCAAACAGGGCGGCAACGAACCCTTCAATCTGTTATTAGAAATATCGACTAATCCTAACTTACTACCACACCTCAACTGCATTGGCAGCGAACCACTCAACCTATTCGTCGACAAATTTAAAGAAACAATACTAGGCAATGCAAAAAGCTTAGCATTAAGCGTCCCTTCAATCGCATTATACGATAAATCAAGCTGCTGAAGCTGATTCAGCTGACTATACTGATCTGGAATCCTCCCAAACAACGAATTGTTGGTCAACAAAACCGTAACCACAGCTTTAGGCATACTCGAAAGCTCAGAATGAAACTTATTATTACTAAAATCCAACCAAGTTAATCTTGACAAGCCACTGAGATCAACCAACTTACCAGAGAACCCATTATTCGACAAATTGATATCCGTCAACGAAGAAGTTAGCTTCTGTATCGAAGATGGTAACGAACCCGTAAACCGATTGTTCCGCAAGCTCAAGCTCGTGAGATTCTTTAAAGAACCAAAGCAATCAGGGAGAGTGGCATTGAGGGAGTTACCATCGAGTTTGAGCACGCGAAGGCTCGTGATTCTTGAAAAAGTTTGAGGAAGAGAACCACCAAGAAAGTTCCAACTCAAGTCCAAGTGTTGAAGAGATTGCAGCCTATGGATTTTGTCAGGGATTGGACCCCAAAGGCCTAATGAGACCAAAGTGAGAGATGTCAAGCTGTTGAGCCTCGACAAGGTAGACACAAGTGAATCCATGGAGAAGTTTTGGGACAGAGTTTGTTGGTTGTGTGGTCCGAATATAGTGATCTCGGTGATGTAGTTGTTCTGACAAGTGATGTTCACTTGGGGAGAAGACAAGTGGAAACAAAGATCAAGTTTGTTAGTACTGTTACTATTATTAGTAAGCCAAATGTCTAGTTGTGTTGGGTACTCCAACTGTTTCCTGAGTTGTAATAAGACTTGGGTTTGTGAGGATTGTAGCTGATTGGTGTCCATGATGAAAAACAAACTCCATGAAAGGCAGAGGAAGGTGAAGAATCTTGAAACTGAAAACGACATTGTATTAATACGAGGTTGTTGAGTTGTTCAGCAAGATTTAGATCATGAAAGCATGGTAGTGGTATATATATTTTCAGACATACAACATGCAAAAAATGTAAAGCTATATCATTGATGAAACGATGAACGAATACGATGCTTCGGGGCGCTGGCAATGGCACGTGCTGTTTTTTCTTGATGTTTGGGAGATATATGTATTATATTGGTAATAATGTGTGGGGTTATCTGTCTGATAGCTAGCTAAGCTAGTACAATTATTTATGGGAGTTGGGAACTGGAATAGTTGATATATAAATTAATTGCAGTGACGAAGTTGTCAATGAGACTGTGACAGCCAGCACTGCAGTACTGGAGAGTGAGAGTGAAGGGAAGGTAAGCAATATGACAATAGAGATTACCTTTAACACTTTTTTTTTTCGGGCATATGTGAATATGATAGTGGGAATTATGGACTTTTTAGTTTGTTTTTGCATGCAACTGGTACAAAAGGCCCATCCATTTATGCTTGAAAAATGCATATAACGTAATATTTAATCAACCAGCTATCTCAGCTCTTTAATTTGTCGCAAGTTAAATTAAAGTAGAAACACAAATAAACTTATCTGAGCTCTTTATTTAATTAGAATTGTCCTCATGAGTACTAATACCGTTAATATTTTTCAAAGATTACCAAAGAATTGGATACAATAAACTGATCAAAATGTTTTCTTTTTTGGGACGCCAAGATTAGAGATATTACCATATCTTCGGATTCTCATTCTCTCGATAAGACATAGCATTTGATTTAGTATTATCTACTTACCTTGTATAGCTTGTCTCTTACTTGTAGACTAAGACTAGACTAGTATATATTAGTACAACTCTTGTACATCAAGATCATCAATAATACCATTCATATTATTTATCTACATGGTATCACGAAGCCTATAATAATCAAAAGATTACTCTCGATCCTCTCTCTTTTTCTCTCTCTCAAAAGTCGTTCGCCACCCTCCACCGCATAAACCTAATATCCGCCGCCCCACTCCTCCTCATAATGTCTAACGCCTCCTCTCACTCCGGAAACAACTCCGCCGGTGGCACCACCGCCACATCAAACCCTACTCAACATGACGTCATCCCCACTACAAGAATTCGGGTGTTTTCCCGACCGGAAATTCCAAATCGGAAATCGATCGGGAGCATTCCCGACCGCGGTTCGGTCGGGAATACTTTTTTCCGAGCGAATTTCGGTCAGGAATACTTTTCTCGACCGAAATTCGGTCGGGAAAGTGGGCGTCACTATTTGCGACCGAAATTCGGTAGGGAATTAGGGGTATTGGCGACCGATTTTCGGTAGGAAATAATATTCATATTTTTAATTTCACAATTTCGCTCTACATTTTAGATAAAGCGTTGATTTAATGATCAAATACATCAATATTAGTTATGTATTACTGAAAAAATAAAAAAAAAATAAAAAAATAGTTGCACGTTGATGAATCGTTTGAAGCGTCAATTCATATTGTCACTTATAAATAGATTGGTATATGTATCTGCTAATAATGTAACTACTTACGATTATGTTAAACATATGTTAATATATATCACAATTAACCTCTTTATACTAACGTTTGTAACAAATGTTAATCGCCAATTGAGAATACTCTATACTACGTATGATTAATATATATGTGAAACTCCAAACTAACTTAACTTATATGTTAATCTATACTAATTTCATAATTAAAAGAACATTAAACTAACTAAATGTTAGTGCAATTCATGTATTTAGTGAGATTCTATAATTATACTTAACAAACACATCAAGATTTTCCAAAAGATCGAAAAAAAAGTAAAATTTACTCTTTTTCCCGACCGAATTTCGGTCGGGAATAATATTCATAAGTATTCCCGACCGAATTTCGGTCGGGAATAATATTCATAGGTATTCCCGACCGAAATTCGGTCGGAAATACTTATTCGCGACCGAAATTCGGTAGGGAATTAGGGGTATTGGCGACCGATTTTCGTGAGAGAATAATATTCATATTTTTAATTTCACAATTTCGTTCTCAATATTAGATAAATCTTTGATTTAATGATCAAGTACATCAATATTAGTTATATATTACTGGAAAAAAAAAATAGTTGCACGTTGATGAATCGTTTGAAGCGTCGATTCATATTGTCACTTATAAATAGATTGGTATATGTAGCTGCTAGTAATGTAACTACTTACGATTATGTTAAAAATATGTTAATATATATCAAAATTAGCCTCTCTATACTAACGTGTAACAAATGTTAATCGACAATTGGGAATACTCTATACTATATATGATTACTATATATGCAAAACTCCAAACTAACTTAACTTATATGTTAATCTATATTAATTTCATAATTAAAAGAACATTAACCTAACTACTTGTTAGTGCAATTCATGTATTTATTGAGATTATATAGTTATACTTAACAAACACATCAAGATTTTTCAAAAAATTGAAAAAACAATTTTTTATTATTTTCCCGACCGAAATTCGGTCGGGAATAATATTCATAAGTATTCCCGACCGAATTTCGGTCGGGAATAATATTCATAGGTATTCCCGACCGAAATTCGGTCGGGAATTTGGCCATTTCTGGGCATAAATAATTTGCCGACCGAAATTCGGTCGGTAAATGTTGAAAATTTGGCGGGTTGGCTAAATTTTCAAATTTTAAACTTTTCCCGACCGAAATTCGGTCGAGAATACTCGAAAAAATTGGCGGGACTTGGGGGGAAATTCAAATTTTACGAAAATTCAAAATTTTTAACTTTTCCCTATAAATACACTTCATTATTCTCCTCATTTTTTCATCTACTTTACATTATTTGTTCAACTTTCTCTTTATTCCAAGAATTTTTTTCTACAAACACAATTTATTCTTTCATCTTCAAACAATTTTTTCCACAAAACAAATTTTTCCTCTTCTTTGTTCAACTTGAAACAAGCATTTTCTTCTATTTTAAATAAACACTTATTTAACTTTTTTGTGCTTTAGATTGAGCAATAAATTCAAAATTTAATTGCCCATCTACAACACAAAAAGCTAAAGAGTGTTTTAGATTGGGTAATAAATCAAAAATATTTCAAAATATTAAAAATAATAATATTCCGGTAATTATTACCGGAATATGATTTTTTTTATTCTGACGAGTTTTATTCCCGACCGAAATTCGGTCGGGAATAGTTTAAATATTATTCTCGACCGAATTTCGGTCGGAAATAATATAAATATTACTCCCGACCGAAATTCGGTCGGAAATAATTTCATATTATTCCCGACCGAATTTCGGTCGGGAATAATATTTATATTACTCCCGACCGATCTTCGGTCGGGAGTAATATTTAAACTATTCCCGACCGAATTTGGGTCGCGAAACTCCCGACTGATTTTCGGTCGGGATTGGGCGGTCGGAAAAAACCCAGGACGATCGAACTTCGGTCGGGAAAATATTTCCGACCGAAGTAATGCCAACCGGCCCATCCCGACCGATTTTTGGTCGGGAAAGGGCATTCCCGACCGGAAAATGGTCATTTCCGACCGCCTTTTCCGTCGGGAATGACCCGAAATTCTTGTAGTGCCCCACCTCCATAATTTACGACTCAAATCACCGCCACATCAAACCCTACTCAACATGACGTCGTCCCCACCTCCATAATTTACATCTCAAATCACCACCACCTCACTCTCCGCCTCACGCCCGCTAACTACTTGTCATGGCGTCTTCAAGTAGTCTCAACCCTCACCGGCATGAACCTCCTCGGTTACCTTCAGGGCACTTATCCACGCCAGCCTCCTATCACTGAGGCCAACCATCATTTCTGGTTCCAACAGGACAAACTCATTCTTTCTGCCTTAATTGGCTCCATGTCGCCGGAAATCATTCCACTAATACTTTGCGCAAAAACATCCTCTGAAGCATGGGTCCTCCTCATGGGCGCTTTCGCCCGTTCCGACCGCACTCAGATTATAACGCTAAAGAACGCCCTCAATAACGCCTCTCTTGGCGCACGCTCAGTCACTGACTACCTCACTGATATCAAGTCAAACATGGATGAAATTGTCATGCTCTACCACCCTTTCAACCCTGACGATGTCACTCTTTATGTCCTCAACGGACTTGGCGCCAATTACCGTGACATCGCGACCTGAATTCGCCTCCGTGAGCAGCCCCTTTCCTTTGCCGAACTCCACAGTGCATTGGTCACTCACGAGTCCTACATCAAGCGTTTTGAGGTCGAATACGCGACCCTCGTCGCCACAACAAACACGGCGTCCTATGGTTCTGGTCGTGGCTTCCCTTTCAGCGCGACCCCAATCCGAGGGGGCGTGGTTCATACTCCTGCGGTCGTGGTCCTTCTCGTGGTGGTCGAGGTAGGCCGCCCTTTGGTTATGGTGGTTCTAGTTTTACTAACACTTTTCATCATAACAATGATCATGTTGTATGTCAATTCTGTGGCAAACCCAACCACGTAGCCTCTCATTGCTACAAACTGCAGAACTTACTCAAACCACCTCACGAACCAAACTATGCAGCCCCAAACTCTTGGATGGTCTATTCGGGTGCCAACCACCACCCCACGGGAGACTTGAACAACCTTGTCCATTACTCTGAGTACGATGGTACTGACGATGTCACTGTTGCTAACGGTTCGGGCATGCCTATCACCCATACTAGTACCTCATTTATTAATTTCCCGTCACGTTCTCTCCGTATGAATAATATCCTATGTGCTCCTGTGACGACACGTAACTTATTGTCTGTTCACCGGTTTCCTCGTGATAATAATGTCTCTATGAAATGTTTTCCCCATACCTTTTATGTTAAGGATCTTACATCGGGGGACACTCTAGCCACCGGGACATGCACTAACGGTACCTATCACATCCGCCCCCTAGTCCACTACCTCAAGAATCCGGAGAAGTTTGCTTAATGGGAGTTTGCACTTCGGCGGATGTGGGGCACGCTCGTCTTGGGCATCCAGCGCCCAAGACTAGCTCGTCATTGATTTCTAGTTATGATTTATCGCTTATTCTAAACCCTCTGCGAAGGGTAATTTTTGTGACTCTTGTTTGGTGAGAAAGTCTCACCGCTTGCCTTTTTGGACTCTTCGTTTACTGTTTTGCATCCTTTGCACTTTCTTTATGTTGACGTATGGGGCCTTGTTGAGACCTCCGTTGATGGTTTTCGCTACTACTTATTGATTGTTGACTTGTTTAGTCGTTACTGTTGGCTTTTTTCTATGACTGAGAAATCACATGTGCAATCTATATTTTGCCAATTTAAAACGCTAGTGGAAAAACAATTTCGACACGACATAGTCAACTTTTATAGCGATAATGGTGGGGAATTTCTCTCTCTCAAAAATTATTTTGTCCAAATGGTATTAGTTGGCTTACTACGACACCTCACATGCCGCAACACAACAGTTTATCCGAACGCCACCATATGCATATTTTAGAAATTGGTCGTGCTCTTCTTCATCATGCCAAGCTCCCTCAATCTTATTGGTCTTATGCATTCCAAACGGCCATCTATCTCATCAATCACATGTCGTTGTCTGCTTTACACTGTACCACGCCTTATTCTATCCTTTTTGGCGCGCAACCAAATTATCTTAAGTTGCGCACTTTTGGTTGTAAGTGCTATCCATGGCTCAAACCGTACAATAATGGCAAGCTCGAGTTTACATCACACCCTTGTATCCTCTTGGGCTACTCTACTTCTCAAAACGCTTACAAATGCCTTGATATCTCTTCGGGTCGGATGTTCATTTCTCGCCATGTTCGGTTTTGTGAGTCTATATTTCCGTCTTCACCATCATCGATCACCACCACTTCGACCGCGCTGCTGCCTCCCCAACTGATACTTCAATTTGGCGCCCTTTCGTCGCCATCCTCACCATACGCGGTCTCATCGTCACCGCCACGGGCCGCTTCGTCGCCCAGCCCGCGCGGCCCTCTCGCCCGAGCCATCACCCGCCGCACCCGCGTCGCCTGACTCTCCCGAGTTGACCACACCACCTGCCCCCACTCATCATATGGTCACTCGTGCAAAGAATAATATCTTCAAGCCTAAGGCTCTCTCGGCTACTAGTGTTCATCCACTGCGTCCTTCTATTGAACCATCTTGTGTTTCCTCTGCCATGAAAAGTCCTCATTGGCGCTTAGCTATGTCACAAGAATACAACGCTCTTATCTCTCATGGGACTTGGGATCTCGTTCCCGTCATCTTGCATCCAATATCATTGGTTGCAAATGGGTCTATCGTGTCAAGCGCCATGCTGATGGTTCCATTGATAAATATAATGATCGTCTGGTTGCCAAGGGGTTTCACCAACGTCCTGGCCTTGATTATATTGAGACATTCAGCCATGTTGTCAAACCCGTGACAATCCGTATAGTTCTCTCCATCGTTGTCTCTAACTCTTGGCCCTTACGCCAACTTGACGTCAGCAATGCCTTCCTCTATGGTACTCTCAATGAAGTTGTGTATATGCAACATCCTCTCGATTTTGTCGACCCTTCTCAGACCGATCACGTCTGTCGACTGCGCAAGGCTATTTATGGCCTCAAGCAAGCTCTACACGAATGATTCCGGGCTCTTCGCTCCTCTCTCTTGGATCTTGGGTTCTATTAGTCCAAATCGGATTGCTCTCTTATTATTTTTCGCAATGAGTGCAATGTCCTCTTCCTTATCGTCTATGTTGACGACATTATCTTCACGGGGAACAATACTTCACTGATCAACAAGCTCATCTCGCAGCTCAGTACCACTTTTTCTCTGAAGGATCTTGGTCATCTCTCTTTCTTTCTCGGTGTTGAAGCCATATCTTGCTCCGATGGTATTTTTCTCACTCAACATCACTATATCCATGACCTCCTCACTCGTCACAAGATGGATGGTGCCAAGACCGTGTCTACATTGATGGCGACCACTGAACCACCTCCCTCCTCTACTCTATGTGATCCTCATCTTTATTGCCAAGCTATTGGCGAACTGCAATATCTTTCACTTACTTGGCCGGACATTGCCTTTCCCGTTAACCGCCTCGCCCAAGCCGTGTCCTCTCCTTTTGAGCATCATTGGACGGCGGTTAAGAGCATTATTCGGTATCTTAAGGGGACTATTTCTCATGGTTTATTATTTAAGAAGTGTTCCTCGAACACGCTTCAAGCCTTCTCCGATGCTAACTGGGTCGGTGATCCACTTGATCGCAGGTCTACTTCGGCTTACATTATCTTCCTTGGCGCCAATTCTATTTCTTAGGCATCTCGCAAGCAATGTGTTGTTGCTCGCTCTTCCACTGAGGCCGAGTATCGTGCTCTCGCCACTACTACTTCTGAGGTGCGCTGGATCCAACACATTCTCTCGGAGCTCCACGTCAATCTCCCCTCAAAATCCACCGTCTTTTGTGACAATATCGGAGCCACTCATCTCTCACTTCACCCCGTCTTGCACTTCCGCATGAAGCATATTGCTATTGACATTCACTTTGTCCGTGACATTGTGGATAAGGGCCTCATTTCGGTCTCTCATATCAGCACGAAGGACCAACTTGTCGACGTTCTTACTAAGGCGCTATGGCTCGCTTCTCGCTTCTTCGGTCCAAAATTGCCCTGGCCGATGGCACGACACTTTTGAGGGGGCGTATTAGAGATATTACCATATCTTCAGATTCTCCTTCTCTCGATAAGAGATAGCATTTGATTTAGTATTATCTACTTACCTTGTATAGCTTATCTCTTACTTGTAAACTAAGACTAGACTAGTATATATTCGATACAACTCTTGTACATCAAGATCATCAATAATACCATTCATATTATTTCTCTACAACGAATTCTTTTTAGGAGTCTTTCAAATCATAACGATTCCATCTTTTTGATGAATGAATGTGGAAAATTATAGGAGTCTTTCAAATCATAACGATCCCATCTTTTTGATGAATGAATATGGAAAATTACAACTATGAGAAAGATTTTTTAAAAATATTAATGAATTTTGATAGCTTATTATATTGGCCGGTCAAACTGCAAGGATATCTCTCATTTAGAACTACTAGTCATCAACTAGTCAACTAGAATACTAGATCAAGTCAAATTGACCATAAGGTTTTCTAAGAGTATACAATTATTAGTGAAAAAGTAAACTGAAGTTTTCAGCCAAATTATTTCATTTATGATGTAAGTAGGTTTTCTTTTATAAGTCAAAATTATTATAGACAGAACATGTACAATTATACAATGGCCGGCGATATTGCCAAAACGAATATTGTTGCTTCCAGATAAAAGCTTCTGAGTTACCTAGTTTGCCCTCTCCATAAGATTATTTAGAAGTTTCAATTGGCAATTTGTACTTTAATTACACGTTACCAAAGGAACTACTATAAACATGGAAGTATATATGTATCAAATTGCATTCAATGAAATGGAAAGCCCCAATAATATCCATATTATTTTGATTGTAATTATAATTTCGTATCCAAATAAAAGAATATTCTTTTGTAAGTAAAACGTTTTTTTCTTTTTGGGGGGCTGTTGTAGCTTCATTTTTTTCCTTTTATTCATTTTATGAAGGTGATATATTTTTATTGATTCTCCATGTTACCATATATAGTATCCTAATTTCTTACATATGTATCTCACACACACGCATATATATATATATATATATATATATATATATTTAATAAGAAGGTGCATAATGTTAATAGTAGGATAATTTTAAGTTTAATAATTTATAATTATAAATACAAATATTTTAATTTATAACAATGCATTTAAAATTTATTTTTGTAAAGGTATTACTTAAAAATGACAATTATTCTGCCTTCGTGTTTGTAATAAACAAATTTACTTTCTTAAGATTTAAGTTGACCAGTATTTATATATATATAATATATAAATATTTGTATATATTATTTGATTATTATTTTAAAATAACCATTGTGTGTGGTTTAATTCCCATTATTATTTCATTAATGATGCTAGTTACCATACAAAAAAAAATAGTTACTAACAAAAGTACATCTTTTAGTAATTGACTAAAGCTTATTATCTTGTATAGTTTTATTATGGCATATATAAGAAATATTACTAAATGATCACTCTTTTGCAGTATAATATAAACACGTGTAGAGGTTCACATAAAATAATAAAATAAGGATTTTAATAATATATTTTGAATGCAATGAAGATTTGAAAAATAATAAGTGAAAAAAGGAACATAAGTCTGATTTTTTTATTTTTTTAGATAACAAACATAAAATGCATTAATAAGAGAAAATGTTACAAAAGTTGGTCAACGGATATCCCTCATCACAAAAGCAACAACTAGGGAGATCATGACCGTTTAAATGTTTAGACCAATTACACACGAAAGCCCATTTAGCAAGATTATGGGCGGCATAATTCAAATTACGGGAAATAAATTTAAACCTCCATTTGGGCCAAAGGTTCCAATATTTACGAATAGCAATAACAAGAGGGGAGATGGTCCAAGGAGTAGTCGCCGTCGGGTCCATGATAGCACAAATGAGCTCGAGAGAGTCCGATTCAAGCACCGCCTTCTTTATCTTGGCATTATTAAGGCTATTGCAAGCATGGAGGAGAGCGAGAGCTTCGGCAACAAGGGGCTCCATACAAAGGTGGAAAGTCGTTGAGGCGAACAAAATAGATCCATTAGAATCTCTTAAAATGAAAGCGGTAAAGGCTTTCCCATCCTTGAAAGAGGCATCGCAATTAGCTTTAATCCATCCCACCGGCGGTTTAGACCAAGCACTAGGGACCGTCGCTTTTTTCTCCAAGGATTGAATCTTTTGACATCGCCAATGGTCATCTGCCAAAGAGTTTGCCAAAGTAATAGTATCCTGGACAGAGGAAGGTTTAGAACCATGAATAATATTATTTCTATTACGCCAAATTAAATCACAAAGCACCACAAAATAGATAAGACATTTATCTCTATTCAAAGTGTTATTGAAAAAACTCCCTTTGTCGAAAATGAAGACCTCAATCCATTCTTGCAAATTCATGTTGCTAAAAGAATCCACATTTAAATGCCAAGCCGAAAGGAACCAACATTGGGCGGTGAAAGGACAACTTATGAAGGTATGTTCAAAAGTTTCGATGGCGGAGTTGCAAACTGGGCAAGAAAGATCTTGGATTTTGAAAATCGAATTAAGCTTATAACGAAGATGGAGGATTTTGGATAGCATTTTCCAAAGAAGAAGCTTATGGCGATTATGGATTTTAGCACTCCAAATCTTTTTGAATAAATTAGAAAGGGAAGGGTCAAGAGAGGGGAAACGGTTGGATTGGGAAACAAGATAAGCACTCTTAGATGAGAATATCCCTGACTTAGAGGGAATCCAGAGTGGAGAGGGACTCAACAATGTTGGTGAAATTTGAATCTTCAAAATTTCATCAACTGTGAGTTGATCAAAAGCAGCCAAGAGTTTGGCCAATATCCATTTTTTAGAGATTGGGCAAATAAGAGAATTAACATGAAGAGATATTTGAAGAGATGGATCGGACGGTTCCTTGGGTTTAGGAGTGAAACCCTCTAAAGTGGGAATCCAAGGATCTTCCCAAATGCGGACATGGGAGTTAAGGTTGATAGGAAAGCACAAACCTTTGGAGATGATATCACGACATTTAAGGATATCCCTCCAAATCCAAGAGGGATTAGATTTAGAAGTAGAGACCGAAAGAAAACAATCATTCCTAAGGTACTTGGACCTAAGAGTTTGAACCCAAAGAGAATTATCATTGTGAAGGACTTTCCAAGCAAGCTTGGCTAAAAGAGCTTTGTTAAAATCCGCCATGCGACGAAGCCCAAGGCCTCCCAAAGATTTAGGGAGGCAAATAGAATCCCATGTCTTAAGAGCAATAAAGTTACCATTCTCATTTGTACCCCACCAAAATTTGCGAAGAGAAGCATCAATTTTGTTGCAAGTATAAGCGGGGAGGAGAAATGAGGACATGGTATAAATGGGAGAAGATTGACCAACCGATTGGGCAAGAGTGAGGCGACCCGCTTGAGAAATATTAAGTTTATTCCAATTAGAAAGCCTTTTATTAAGCTTGAATTCAATATCTTTAAAAGCTTCTTTGCGGGAAGTTTTACAAAACGGGAGACCAAGGTGAAGGGAATTATGGGAACATTCTTCAACACCAAAAATATTAAGAATAGTATCACGACAAGCCCTATTGGTGTTCTTACTAAAATGGACAAAAGATTTCGATTTGTTAAGAACTTGGGAGGACCAATCACAAAAAGTGTTGATAGTATTTTGAAAAGTGATGGCATTCTCCATAGTAGCTTTGCCAAAGAGCACAAGGTCATCCGCATACAAAAGATGAGAAATAGGAGGAGCGGTACGAGATACTTTGATACCCTTAAGAAGATCCGAAAGTTCATGTTGCAAAAGGAGACGTGAGAAGAGTTCCGTATAAATAACAAAGAGAAAAGGGGAAAGAAGGTCTCCCTGTCTAATTCCCCGAGAAGGTTTAATATTGCCAAAAGTGCTACCATTAATCAAAATAGAGTAAGTAATAGAAGAAATACATTCTCTAATCCAAAGAATAAATTTATCATCAAACCCGAGATTAGAAAGAATGCACAAGAGAAGATCCCACTCAACTCTATCAAAAGCCTTGGCGAGATCGATTTTAAAAGACATAAACCCATTTTGACCCTTTCTATTATGAATGTAATGCATAATCTCATGAGAAAGGATCGTATTATCATTAATAACTCTACCCTTAACAAAGGCAATTTGGCTAGGAGAGATGAAACGATCAAGTAAAGGCTTAAGTCTATTAGCCAAAATTTTAGAGCAAGTTTTATAAGAGATATTACATAGGCTAATAGGTCGAAAATCTTCAACATGGGAGGCATTCGGTTTTTTAGGGATTAAGGCAATGAGAGTGTGATTCAAGTTTTTTAAGATAGAGCCATTTTTAAAAAAATCATGAACCGCATCAATGAGAGCCTTACTGGTAGTTCCCCAAAAGTTTTTGTAAAAAGCAGCCGGAAAGCCATCGGGGGCGGGGCTTTTATCATTAGCAAAGGAGAAAAGAGCTTTTTTAATTTCCAAAGGGGAGGGAAGGGCGCAAAGAGAAAGATTATCCTTCAATGTAATAACTTTAGAGAAAATAGCTTTTAAATCAATAGGAAAAGGGGGGAGGGATTGACATAACTAGTAGTAAAAAGATTGTCAAAATAGTTAAAGAAAGAACTACCAATGTTATTCCAATCATAAACAAAAGAACCATCAGATTTCTCAATAAAATCAATGCGGTTGTACCGACTATGGATAATGGTTTTAAGGTGAAAGTATTTTGTATTAGCGTCTCCATCCTTAAGCCATTTTTCACGAGATTTTTGCTTCCAAAAGGTGTACAATCTTTGTACCAAAGATCAAGCTCAACTTGCAAATTTCTACTAGCATTAAGGTTGTCAGATGTTTGGGGCCCATTTTGCAAGGAAGAGATTTTCTCAATAAGAGTATTAATAGGTAAATGCAAGTGGCCAAAATGATGGGTATTCCAATACTTAAGAGTTTTTTTAACCTTAGAGGTTTTGAACAACAATTGAGTAATAGGAGAACCAAATGTACGAGCATTCCAAGCATCATTAACAACATTAAAACAATTAGGATCTGAAAGCCACATAAGTTCGAACCTGAAGGGTTTAGGACCCTTTTGGCACATTTTTCGAGTATCCAGGAGGATAGGATTGTGGTCGGAACCGATGGCCGGTAAGTGATCAATTTGTGCAAATGGGAAGAGAAGGCACCATTGAGCATTTCCAACTCCTCTATCAAGGCGTTGTTGGATATTGTGAGGTTCATCCCGACCATTATTCCAAGTAAAATCTGTTCCAGAAAAACCCAAGTCAAAAAGAGACAAATTATCCAAATCTGATTGGAGGCTATGCTTAGAGGAAGAGGCAAAGGATCTCCCTCCCAATTTTTCGGATTGATTCTGAATATCGTTGAAATCCCCTAAAAGTAACCAGGGGCTGTCAAAAGTACTGTTTAGATTCTCAATATTTTTTCAGAACTCAATTTTGGCAGACGAGTAAGGCGGACAGTACACACCAGTAAAATGCCAAATCTTATCACATGGATACACAATCTTCACATTAATCAGAAAAGAATTCTGATGAGTAACAGTGGCTTGGATATTGGGTTTCCAAGCAAGACAAATGCCACCCGCAATACCGACGGGCGGAACAAGAACGAAATCGGAAAGAGAGGCAGCATTGAGAGTAGAAAATAGAGGGTTGAGGAAAGAAGTTTTAATTTCAGAAATGAAAATAACATCCGGTCGAGATTTGTGTAACAAACCTCGAAGAGCTCGGATTGCCGAGGGCTTGGCAAGCCCTTGGCAGTTCCAAGCAAGAATACGCATGGGGGACTAATTGTTTGACTCCTCGGTCAACGAGGAGTCTTCCAATGATGAGTCATTGCATATTTCTGTAATTTTGACAGAATGGGCTACTTGGGGAGAGGGAAGATTTACAGTGGGGAGTAAGTAAAAGATGGTTGGTTCAGTAGTAGTATTGCTATTTGGTTTGGAGTTTTTGATTTTTTTAGGCCGATTCATGGAGGAGGATTGGCAGAGGGTTTGAGATTTCTACTGTCCTTTTATGGCTTGAGGATGAGGTGGAGATGGAATTTTGGGGAGTGGAGTGGAGGAGACGGGGCGGCAACAGAGGCTTTCTAGTAGTGGTGTGGAAATTTGGACGTAGCAGAGAAAGACATTTTTTAGGAGAAGAATTCTGATCAGTCAGATTTCTGGAAGTGGTATTCTGAATGTGCATTTTGCATGGTTCGATGGTACTGGTAGCAGGTATTTTTTCAGAGATTGGGCTAGGATGGCCTTTTTCAGAGATTGGGCTTTTAGAGTTGGGGCTGAATTCTGGAGACTTAAGTTGGGGGTTAGTTGGGCTTTTTCTAGTAGGGGAATTGAAGCCCAAGTTGAGAGCAAAATCTGGATTGGGAGTTAGGGTACTCTCAGTTTTTAGCCAAGCTCCAAACCACCGCAGAGAGGCGGCGCCGTCGGCAGTGGAGTCACAGTCTCCAATACTATGGCCAAGAAAGCCGCAGTTGTAGCAAAAAGTTGCTAGGCGTTCAAAACGGACTTCAACCTGTTTAGTTTTTCCGTCAGTAGCATCAAAACGAACAGTGTCTGTAAGTGGTTTGAGAATGTCAATCTCCACTTTAATTCGAAAAGCACGACGCCATTTGGAGTTAGGGCCGGAGCTTTCAAAGTGTATAAACTGCCCAATCTTGTTCCCAATGGTTGAAGCATTTTCTTTGTTGATATAGCAGACTGGGAGATGGTGGATTTGACACCAAAAGTTGGTTGTTGTGAGGTTAACCTCAAAAAGGGCAAGATCCGGAGGCCAATGTTTAATGATAATCTGATGGTTTCTAAATGACCATGAGAGGTTTAGCACCATTTTGAAATCGTCTTCTCCGCTGAAAACGCATGAGAAAGTGTTGCTTTGGAGATATTGAAATGTTAGGTTTTTCTTTGGATTCCATGCTCTTTGCATAGTAGTTCTAAAACCTCCTGGATTTATAGGGGTAGTTGAGAGTACATGAGCAAGAATAGTGAATTTTGTGGGAGGATTAGGTGTTTTAGAGACAATTTGAGGTTGATCTTCTGATGGATCAGAGATGGTAGTGTTTTGGAGAGTTTGTGAGAGGAGCTGATCGGAATCCATGGCAAAAAAATAAAAATGGTGGCGGCTGAGAAAAGAGGTGAAGAAGCCCTAGCAGGAGGGAATCTCTAACAAGAGAGAAGTTAACACAAACAATTAAATAAAAATAATATAAGTTTTAGCTCCAATCATACGTCAAATATTAGCAAGTTTCGAGGAAGATATCCTGGTAGCAATTAACGAATCTAAAGCTAATTTTAAGTAGGGGTAGTTTTGACAACTTGAAAAAATTGCTTTGGCAGTAGGAAGATATCCTGGTAGCAATTAACGAATCTAAAGTTAATTTTAAGTAGGGGTAGTTTTGACAACTTCAAAAAATTGCTTTGGCAGCAACATTATTTGCTTTGGCAATATTATACAATTCCTCATCTATTATGTGAATATATGTTTTATAACTTTTATAGCGTAAAAAGTACTTTTAAGTTTTACCACTGTTTTTTTTTTTTTTGGTTTTTTATGAGAAACTTTATTTTAACAGTACTAGATTAAAACAATATATAGATTGTGATCACTATTTTATTCCATAACTAAGGTAGGATAATAATATTTTTGGAAATGAGAAGATGGCATGGGTAATGCACGTGGTGTATCTTCTTGATACTGAGTTATATTAATATATTGGTCAACGGGAGTGGGGAATTCACTTTGGTAGCGACCAACTGTTTGAGGTTGATGTAATTTATTGCCACAGCTTATGGAGCCTGAGTTCTTTCTTAAAAGACGATCGGGGTTATTAATTAAGTAATCTAAAATGATAGTTTCAGTATAAGGAATATATAAAACTGCGATAAAGTACCCCCCCCCCCCCCCACCACCACAAAAAAACGATAGCAGAATAAGCAAAAGTTGTTAAATATAATAAATATTTTTTATGACTATACGAGATTTCTAAAATCGATAGTAGAAATGGTGATGCCACCACATCAGAGAAGTCATAAAGGGCTCGATCGCATCATACACATGCAACAATTGTTAGGTTAAGGGTTAAATATAGTAGCGGGTTCAAGTATGTCCACGGGATCGGACATGGTTCAAGTACGTCGAAATCCAATGTTTTGCATACTGATGATGTTAGGGTAGGGATATTTTACCGTGAAAGTGCTACCAATTAATTATTTATACATTATCATCTATAACCATTGCACAAAAATATTTTCTAGCGATACCAGACACATTCGAAACTAAAGTACTATAAGTTTTTTGCGTACATAAATGAGAGATTCATATGTCAACGATTACAAGAATATAAATTTCTGCATCACCATATTTTGTATTGTCACTCAAATTTAAGATAATACCTGAACCATAACCAACTGCATATTTTCAAGAAAATGATGAATTTTTAACCATATTTAGATGTTAGAGGAGATTTGCCAAAAAAAAAAAAAAAACATATGCCTAGTACGTGGCTTGTTTAATTGATAGACACTTCGAAAGGAATTGTAATTTGTCCGTGCCTCCGTGGAACTAATATACTCATGTAGATGAAAAATGGATACAATAGCAATATAGCATAAAAATAACAATAAATGCCAAGGATTTTTTTCCACGAAGCAGAATTCATCTGCCCACTGCCCATGCTTTGTCCCTGGGCAATTTGTCGGTTGGAATTGCACATTTGCAAAGGCATCTATAGGCCATACGATTGAGCTTTAATTCAATTGAATCTAATGATATGTACGTAATTTAACTCTGTTCCAACTGCCAATAATCAATTCAATTTTCTCCTGACATTAGAATTTGGTATAATCAATTTGAATGATATGGAAACTCTAATTAAGAACCACGTTTTACACTTTCTGCCGATTAAGCAAAAGTAAAGTTTATGTTACTCTAAATTGAACAGTGACATGAATAAAAAGGGTTCATCATTCAACACACACAAAAAAAAAATTATATTTGAAGAGGTAAGAGACCTACACGGGATGTAAAGAGTACAGAATATTTAGTAATTATCGCCAACTCGATGCCTTAAGTATTTCCGTATCCTGCGGGGGGTCAAAAACCCATTTTGTCCTTTAATTTGGCGCCGTTACCAAAATGGTCCCTTATTTAGTCATCTCGCCGAAATGGTCCCTTAAGTTGGTTTTTTTTGTCCCTTCACCGGCCCAAATTTAAAATGGCTCGGAAAATGCTAATGTGGCCACCAGTTGACTACTGTTCACCGATTTTGACCAAGAAAAATAATATATTATTCATCTATTTGCCACCTAAATATCCAACTAAGCCAAAAAAAAGGAGAAATTGAAATATACATTTCAGACAATTAAGTTAACTAAAAGAAAAAAATTAACAAAAAATAAAAAATAAAATATTATCTCAAAATAATTATAAAGTCAGAATTATATTCCTTTTAAAATATAACATTAATCTAAAATATAACATTATTTATCTCATTTAAAATATAACATTAATCTAAAAATTTTAAAAGTTAATAATAATCTAATCTACTTCGTACAACCCCCCCTCATGTCCGCCTCCACCATGAGCAGCGGTGAATGCTACACCGCCGCTCCGCCGCTCACACCCAGAACGCCGCCGCATCGGAGCTCAAATCCATCGCCAAAACCCTAACCTCCGAAAATCTCCCCCATTTCCTCTCCTCCATCTCCGCCACCGACTCCTCCGACAAATCCCCCGTCCGCCGCCACTGCGTCCGCCTCATCTCCGTCCTCTCCGAACACCACCACGCTAACCTCCTCTCCACACCTCTCCAAGCTCTTCATCTACCTCACGCGCCGCCTCCGCGACCCGGGCTCCTCCGTACGCGCCGCCTCTGTGACCCGGACTCCTCCGTATGCGCCACATGCGTCGTCGCGTCCTTCGCGTTAACGTCGAATCTCGCCTCGTCCCCTTTCTCGTCGATCTCCAAGCCTTTTATCGAGTCGTTGTTCACCGAGCATGGGTTGGGGCTTGAACGTGATTACCTATTGAAGAAGAAGAAAGGATTATAATTTTTAATTTTTTTTTTGTTTTTTCATTATATCTCAAAAAAGGATTTTAATTTTTTTATTATGTGGATATTCCAGGTGTTAAATATTAATTAAAAAAATATTTTCGTTGGTCAAACAGAGAGTAAAACGGTCAACTGGTGGCCACATCATCATTTTCAGAGCCATTTTAATTTTGGGCCGGTGAAGGGACAAAAAAACCAACTTAAGAGACTATTTTGGCGAGGTGACTAAATAAGGGACCATTTTGGTGAGGGTGCCAAATTAAATGACAAAATTGATTTTTGACCCTTCGGGCACATAGTTTAATTTTGGCAAACAGTTACCCTGGTGGAAATCATTTTTACTCCCAATAATGCACCTTTAAGAGCTTTATGTAAAGTATGTATATATGTGCTTTAGAACTTCTATTTTATATAAAGGCGCATATATTTATGATTTATCCAAATACTTTTATAAAGGTAAATATATTTAGAAAGTATTTCGAGTAACCTTTTTCTTTTTCTTTTTTAAAAAACAGGTCAAGTAACCATCGAATTCTTCAAAAGAGGTCAGGTTGAGGACCACATTTGGACGTATCTGGGCCCAAGTTTGGCTTTTTTACAAGCAATTTGATTTGGTATTTCAGTTTTGAAGTACTTTTGGGTTTGGATGTGCTAAAAAGCTATTTCTTTTGGTTTTTATTAACAATATATACAAGAGTAGTTCATTTTCTTCAGTACGCATATCATCTGAGCTTAAATGATCCTTACATGTATTAGTTTCTTGTCAAATTGATACTTGAACTGCGTTTTGATTAGTGATGGTCGATTGTAAACTATTTAGTTGGACAGATCATATCTTTCTTTTTCTTCATTGGAAACTTCATTTCTTTCAGAGAAAAGAAAAGGCACAGAATACAAAGTTCAAAAGCAATAGGCGAACACACTCCAAGAAAAATACAGAACTTAACATTTTTAGGCTTTGGCTCCAATCTCTTGGGAACGAGTCCACAAAAATGGGAGAAACTTGCGTTCTTTGGGTAGGGGCAATTTATAGACCTCGGGTCGTGGTCATTATTTAACTAAATTACTAATTTTTTTTTTGATACGAAAACTAAATTACTAATTCATTAGAATAAATAAGAGCAATTCACAATATATTTCATTAATGTTACTCTTTTTATGTTGATTGTTTTCAAAATAAAATATATTGCAAGAAAATAACCAAAAACCATTTAATGTAGTAAGTGTTATGAATAAATAAAACACACTATTACTAGAACTAGTTGAAGGAAAAACTAAGTGCAAAATATTACGGGAGAACCGTGTTTGTATCCAAGAGAAATATTACAATTTTGATATACCTCATTTATAAGAGAAATTCTATATCATGATGACTAAGTCTTTCATGACATTAGTAATGAAATAATTTGCTAAGACTAATCAAAGCCAAGTTTGGAGGCTAACTAGTAAGACTTTTTCAAAACTCTCCATTTAGTCGACTAAACTTTCATGATGGACGTGATTAGTCTTGTACACATGTATCGTGTTGCCTAGTAAAAAATCTTATTCGAGAAAACTCCAGTAGGACAAAAACCTCAATGAGAAAAAGAGAGTATAATTGTGTGAACTACCCCTCACGTTGGCATAAGTCTCGTAGATGACACATCACAATGATCTAAACATGTTTCTTAAAAGTTACAACCTCCATAAAGAGATATACTATGCTGTCACATGATTGAGTATATTGGATGTTGAATTCTTTGTTCTTCTCAAGTTCTTGAATGAGAGCAAAACAAATTTGGGAGTATGTGTTTGGTTTGATCGCTCTTGACAATGCCTTCTTTTGACTATTTTCACATAATATTGTAGGACCATCTTTAATTAGTAAGCTAGATATTCTTTTTATATGAGGTGTCATTGATCGTAACCACATACATTTTCTGCTTGCTTCATGATGTGCAATAACCTCAACATGATTCGAGGATGTTGCAACAAGTGTTTGTTTATGAGAATGACATGGAATAGCAGTGCCCCCATAGTTGAATACACACACACACACACACACACACACACACACACATATATATATATATATATATATATATATATATCCAATATGTGATCCTACTTTATACATGTTTGATAGATAACCTACATCAGGATAACCAATCATATCTATAGAATATCTAGTCCAATCCACTCTACTAATTGTCATTATGACGTACATTTGTAATTAATTTCTCACATAAATAAAAATCGAATAGAGCTCGACATGTATAGATCTTGATATATTCAGGAATTGTTTGACATGTAGACCATTTTGACATAACATGGCCTATTCGATCTTTTAGATATTTAGACCTACCAAGGTAGTACAACCCATTCTCCAGTTGGAGGCATCTACGGCGTTGTGACTTACTTTTTATTTCGACCTATAACTCTCACTGTAGACTCGACTTTTCATAGGGCTTGTACTGTGCATATGTTGGGCCAGTCGCAACCTAGTTCACATATCGTGTTATAGTGAAGCATTCTCGAACTTAAATCTAGCCCATGATCAATCATGGGCTTGGGTTACTCTGACATATAGTTATTGGTCACTAGACAAAGATATCACATATCAGTTACTCCATGTGTGGGAATCAACATATTGCACTATAAATAAAACATTTCTATGGCTAAGTCGATGAACACAATTGAGAGGGCCACACTAGTTCTGAAAAAGACTCTAAGCTTGAAACTCACACCACTTTACCATCTACAAACAGTTGTTCAACAAACTCATGGGGCACTACAACAAAAATGGCCTATAGTGGCACACTGCTAGTGACATTTAGTTTAAAATGACATAATTAGTTAATTAGATGGCCTTTCAAAAATTGTCATTATATCTGATACATTAGTGACATTGACTTAAAACTATTAATGACATTGGTTTAACAACGCCACCCTACATTTATATAATGTCATTTTTAAAAAAACGCCACTTACGATTAATAAATTAGTGACATTAGCACACACTAATTAATAACAACAGGTTGATAATATCATTGTAAACCTATGTCATGTCATTCTTTTAAAACGCCACATATAGTTAAATTATTAGTGACATTAATTAATAAGAATTAATGATACTAATTTGAAGATGTCACTATACATTAATATAATGTCAATTTTAAGAAATATCACTTTTAAGTAATGTATTAGTGACATTAACTTTGTGATAATTAATAACATTATCTTTAAAATATCACAATAATATGATGTTATGTTTAAAAAAAAATTAGTGACATTGAGAGAAAGGAGCCGTTAAGCTTGAATCTACAATCTACATCACGTGCAAGCAAAAAAATATTTTGAATTGAAATTAACTAACCGAAGAAAATTTTGACTAATAAGTAGCCAAGGAAATTAAAATTGTAAAAGAGGAAAGATTTTGAAAAAAAAAAAGAAAAAACGAAAAAGGGAAAAGGGAAGAACGAGAACCACACAAGATAAAAAGTAATAAAAGTAAAAGAAAGAAACAAAAGTTGTTAAAGAAAAAAAAGTATCATTTCTCCCTCGCCACCAAAGACTCAGCTCTGCCGCCGTGATTTTTCCCAACGCCGTTGCTACTACTCTTTGCAAAAGTTGCTCGATTATCGCTGCTTCTACTCTTTGCACTGTTGTTGGATTGCATTTTCGCTGTCGCTGCTCGATTACCGCTGGTGCTGCTTGGTTGCCGCTGGTGCTGCTCGATTGTCGTTGTTGTTGCTAGATTGCTGCTGTTGGTGGTCGATTGCCTCTGTTTTTTCTCGTATTGTCGCTGATGTTGGTTGTCGCTGCTGCTATTCTTGCCAAGAAAAGTTTGGTAAGAATTGATTTGCAATAGGTTATTTCTATTATAACAGATTTACCCGTAGTTGTTTTTTGGAATATGTGACTTCTTGCAAGATTTACCAGATTTCTATTATAACATATTTACCAGATTTACCAGTATTTGCAATAGGTTAATTCTTGCAATAGGTTATTTCTATTATCATTGGTAAGTATTCTCGTTGCTGTTATTGTTGCTCGAATGAATGATAATGATGAATGTTTGCCTTCCTTCTCTCAAGTTAAGTCTGGAAATTTGAAGTGTTAAATGCTTAAATTTTCAATTTGCTGAGCCCGATTGTTTTTTCCCTATAAAAGATTACTTAAATCAAATAGTTGTAATTACATAATCATGTGTATGTTTAAAAATATTAAGTTGTACCTTTCCCAGTTCTATAATTAGAGCAAAACTTTTTTTCCCTGCATTTTTTCTTTTCACGATATTTTACGTTATTTTGACTGATTTCCTTGAAAAAAAACCTAGTTATACAAGCAACTCAAACAAGATTGACATTGATAATGTTTTTCTAGGATTTCCAGAGTTACCTGAAAACCAATAACTTCAAAGAAGTGAGCAGGACTTAAGATACTTGTATTATATTCATATAGTTCAAGGAGAAATAATTTCATTTAAAGAATATAATACAAGTATCAGATGAATTGGAAGCTTTAATTGGAAGAACATTATATTCATATAGTTCAAGCAAAAATAGTGCATTGGAAGCTTTAATTGACAATATTTATACCTTGATTAGCTTGTATTATTTAGATTTTGATTTGTTGCTTTCAAGTACCAGAAAAACATCAAATTAATGATATTCAAGTATCTTCACTGAACATGTCAGATAAGTATTGGTATACTTGACAAAGGATGCTCTGATTCATTTACCTTTTGCTAGCTTAGTGAAGTTTTGTTTTGCTACCTCTGTTTTCCTCTTGTCTCCTATTCCACTAGTTTATTCTATGTTATTGATGTTATGTAGTATGGCTTCTGTCAGCATGCAAACTCTGTAATTTTAATTGGTTTGCCCTTTGTTTTGCGTGAAAAATTGTCTGAAAATATATTTATCTCCACACTTGTGATGTTGCGAATTGCCCCGTCCTTTTCCTAATTACATGCTCAGTATGTATATAATAATATCACAATTTGTCTTTTCTATTCTTTTATCATAGATTCTTTATAGAAGCAAGAATGAATAAGAGTTGGATGAAACAGTCATGAGTTAGCAATGCTTATGGTGAAGGTCTACGAAAGTTTCTTGACTTTGCATTTCAGAAATCAAGTTCTGAGGGAAAAATCAGTTGTCCTTGTAAAAAATGCAGGCTTCGTTTACCTGCCACACGTGAAGAAGCATATGATCATTTGATAGTAGACGGTTTTATACAAGAATATACGACATGGGTCTTTCACGGAGAAGTGGAATTATCTACTAGATCTAGCAATGCGATTCGTAATCATGAGAGTTCGGATATGGACAGAGATATGAATGGTTTATTGAATGATGCATTTGGGTTTTCTAATCTTCAGAATCATACTGAAAGTGAAACACATGCTAATTCTGAAGATCAACCACATGCAGAGGCCCAAGCATTTTACAACCTTGTGAAGGATGCCAATAAGGAGTTATACCCGGGATGTAAAAGTCACACAACACTCTCATTCATTGTTCAGTTATTTAATATCAAATGTCTTGGTAATTGGAGTGACAATTCTTTTGGCTTGTTGTTAAATTTGTTAAAGGTTGTTCTTCCTGAAGGAGAAACCTTACCCGAGACATTTTACGAAGCAAAAAAGATAATTAAAGCATTGGGTCTTGATTATGAAAAAAAGCCATGCATGTCCGAAGGATTGCATACTCTATCGAAAGGAGTATCAGGACAGAAGTGAGCGTCCTACATGTCACATGTCAAGATATGTTAAGCCAGAGCCAGAGAGTATCTCTACTTTTTCAAATTCTTCCTCGAACGAATGCTCAAAAGTTCTTGCAAAGGTTTTGCAATACTTTCCCTTAATACATAGACTGCAAAGATTATTTATGTCTTCACACACATCTTCATTAATGCGGTGGCATGAGGAACAACGTACCAAAGATGGTTATATGAGGCACCCAACTGATTCTCCGGCGTGGAAGACATTTGACTACAATAATGCAAGTTTTGCAGCTGACCCTCGGAATGTTAGGCTGGGTTTGGCTAGTGATGGGATGAATCCATATAGAATGATGAGTACTACCTATAGCATATGGCATGTTATCTTGATGGCGTATAACTTACCTCCATGGATGGTTATGGATTCCAATTATTTACTTTTATCAATGATTTTACAAGGTCCAAGATCTCTAGGAAACAATATTGATGTATATTTACAACCGTTGATTGATGAATTGAAGTTGTTATGGGAGCCGGGGGTTCAGACATTTGACATCTCCTCGAAAAAGAATTTTCAAATGCATGCAACATTGTTGTGGACAATTAGTGACCTTCCCGTGTTGGCCTATCTATCAGGTTGGAGCACAAGAGGAAGATATGGGTGTATTTGTTGCCACAAGGAAACTTGTTCTAAATGGCTTAAACATGGTCGTAAATTTTGCTACATGGGTCATCGACGATTTTTAGAGAAAAAACACCATTTTCGCGATGATGAGAAATCTTTTGATGGTGGTAAAGAAAAAGGAGCGGCACCAGTGGCTTTGGATGGACAGATGATATTGGACATGTTGGAGGGTTTTGAAACTGAGTTTGGAAAAACAAGTAATAATCCAGAATTACCATACAATTGGAAGAAGAGAAGCATATTTTTCGAGCTCTCCTATTGGAAAACCAATCTCATTCGTCATAATCTTGATGTAATGCACATTGAAAAAAATGTGTGTGAAAGTGTAGTTGGAACTCTATTAAATTTGGAGGGAAAAACTAAAGACGGGTTAAATGCGCGCCTTGACTTGCAACTCCTAGGTCTGAAGCCGGAATTGCATCCAGGACAAAGTCCAAATGGCAAAATTACTTTGCGTGCTGCATGTTTCTCACTGAAAAGGAAGAAAAGATCACGTTTATTAAGTATTTGAAAAATATCAGAGTGCTTGATGGATATGCTTCTAATATATCTAGGTGCATCAGTTTAAAAGACAAAAAATTATATGGATTAAAGAGTCATGATTGCCATGTTCTGATGACACAATTGCTTCATTGGGCCTTGAGAGGAAATTTGAACTCAAGTGTTTATTCATGTTTGGTTGACTTGAGTAATTTTTTCAGGAAAATATATTCTAAGATCATGAAGCCGAAAGAGTTTTTGGTCCTTGAACGAGACATTACCATTTTGTTGTGCAAGTTAGAAAAGATATTTCCACCTGCGTTTTTTTGACATTGTCGTACATTTGTTGGTCCATTTGCCAAGAGAGGCACGACTTGCTGGACCGGTGCATTATCGACATATGTATCCAGTCGAAAGGTAATGAAAAATGGTATTTCTTACTTTTTCATTACGCTTTCCTTTTGT
Source organism: Linaria vulgaris (assembly GCA_948329865.1). Lineage (NCBI taxonomy): Eukaryota > Viridiplantae > Streptophyta > Magnoliopsida > Lamiales > Plantaginaceae > Linaria > Linaria vulgaris. The sequence continues at coordinate 70,993,999 of OX415253.1, forward strand.
CGATTTCATTCTGCTCTCATTTTGCCGATTGATAATCTTTTAGATTACTCAGTATCTTTGTGGCTATTTGTAAGTTTCCATAATTTTTGCTACCTTAATTAGCTGTTAGAAGTTTTCAATTTTGGATACACCTCCACATCCAATCTTTTCAGTTTTGAAGACCTAAAATTTAGGGAAGATATCTACAATGTTCTTCCACCAAATTCTATCAAAAAATCGAAATTTTTAGAGGGAATTGTTAAAATTTTGGTGGTATACTCCAGCTTATAAAGGATAGTGATGAGTTTCTTTGTGCACCAGCAATATTTGAGATTAGCACAACCTAAACCATCGGCTTGTCTACTGCTCAAGGTAAGTTTAGTCACTTTTTATTTTCAGATCGAAAAAATGTAATTTTCTGGCATTTGCATTGGTGACATTGCAATAGACGTGGTTACTTGTTTTGCTTAAATATCTGTTTTCTTGATATATTAAGTGTTGGGGTTGTGGGGTTTATTTTATAGTCTGATTAAAGGACCAATTCAACAAGAAAAAATAGGTTAACTAATTATTTAATGATGAATTATGATCTGTATATAGTTGGGTGGCTTTAATCTCGTGTGTAAGGTTGGGTTTTGCGTTATGTTCAAATATAATTGACAGGGTACATATTGGTTTTAAGGCGTTCAGTACATATAGAACTTGGATAACATTGTCACGGATTAATTTAGGGCCTATGTGTTTGTTATTCTGTTATCATTTGCAACCAAGTTTTGTGGATTTTGGTGTTATGTTATTTACCTCCAATACTAATTGGTTTATACTCGCAGGATGACGATGAATCCTGATCCCTATGTTCAATTTCGTTTGAGCGAAGATGCACGCATTGACATGAATCACCCTCAACTGCCTGGAAGAGGTATTGGTATATATAGTACTATATACATTTCAAAAGTACAAGTTGAGTGGCCAAATACAATTATAACTCGTTTGAAAATGAGATAATACAATTGTAAAGATGTCAGGCTATATGTTAGCGAATTAGATTCACGATTGGGATAGCTATCAAAGTCCCACTTCTTTTGGTGTTGTTCTTGGTTTATTTCAGTCAGTAACTTTGGTTTTGTTTTTATTAGATGTCAACTGCAAGACGAAGAAGAAAATAGGGTTTACACAAATGCGCGGTATTTGGGGTCGACGTGAGGATGATGGACTATTGGAAGTTCGATGTAATAAATATGGACACCCACATGACCAAAATGCTACTAAGCTGTCCAATTTTATTGGGACGCTCATACGAGATGGAAAGATTGCTCCACTCTCGTATGAGAACTGGCACAAAGTTCCTAAGGAGTACAAGGATAGAATGTGGGCGATTTGCTAGGTCTGATGGATTTCTTTTGATGTGTCGATTTTTCAATAAGATATTTCATTTGATTTTTGGTTGATTAATTTTTCTTTTTTTATAGACTAAGTTCAATCTCGATGACTCTACCAAAAAATGGATGATGGAAAAGTTTGGTAGGAAGCGTAGGGATTGGAAACACCAGTTAAAGAAAAAATACTTTAAGAAGGATCAAATGTTAGAAGATCTAATGAAGCTGAAAGACCCAAGAGTGAGTGTCGAACATTTTGGATATTTAGTGAATTCTTGGACCACTCGTCAAGCACAAGAAATCAGTGAAAAAAATAATACTAGTCGAGAGAGCCGTAAACATAACCATACTACTGGCACAAAAAGTTTTGCTCGAGTTGCAAGTGATCAGGTCATTCTATTCGCTATTGATTCAATACATTTATTTTTATAGTGTTTTTTTTCTAATGTGAGTTTTACTTTCTTTGATTAAATACAGACGAAACAACTTGGACATGCACCTTCATGTGCGAAATTATTCAAGCATTGCTTTACCAAGAAAGATGGCTCACAAAGTTCACCAGTAAAGAAAGCAATTGTATATATCGCACTCAATTAATTAATACTTTTAACTTTTGATTAACTTTCATGAATTTGTACCTAATTATAATTTTTCTCTAGTCTGATATGCAGGAGAAGGAATTAGAAAGTAACAATGGATCAAACGGTGTCATCTTTAAAGATGACTTGTATACACAAGTCATGGGCCAAGATAAGAACGGAAGAGTGCGTATGTTTGGCGGTGGCGTTTGTCCTTCCTTAGTTTATAATGGCATATCAGGCCGTGGCGTTGATCAAAACTCAATTATCCAAAGTTTGATCGAGCAGAATAATAAGTTGAGAGATGAAATTGACCAGTTAAAGTTTGGAGATAAGTCTGGAGATGGAGACGCCTATATGCCAGACCTTGAAAACTTGAATCTTGATCCGTTGGATAGTGATCCCACACATGTCTATAGTTCTTTAACTTAAAAGTTTGTTGTGTTCCTTTATTAATTTGTTTGATCTATATAAGTTTTTGTTCTTGTAGCCGGGGGACGACGATCTTTCTCCAATTCTCCAAGTGGCAAGTCGAGAGGACTGTACATTAGGTAGTATTCGAGACATACCTTTAGGTCGTTACAATCGTACCCCACAGGTAAAACTCACCACTTATAAAAATGTTGGTTGTATTACAATATATTAGCTTGATGGTATATGATTGTTACTTTTACTATTTAGATTGGAGATGAGGTAAGCTTGAAAAGTATTTTGAGACCGGGCAAAACAATTGTTGTTGGTAAGCTTGAAAAGTATTTTGAGACCGAGCAAAACAATTGTTGTTGGACGATTATATGGCACAGATCCGACTAAAGAAGTTGGGGGACATGAATTAGGACACGATCACTGGGAAGTTTACATAGATGTGGTTTTAATGCCTAATGAACGATTGGTTAAGTTCACTGGACAAGACAGGTTGATAAGAGATGTTATTGGGAAATTCATTGCTTGGCCGATATGTTATGTGGTGAGTGTTTTTAGATCTCTTGAATATCAATATTATTTTGTGGTTTATAAATGATACCATTATGAAGGAATTTAATACAATATTTCTTGTTTTTTTGTTGTTGTTGCTGTTATTCGCATAAATTGAAGGAATTTAATGCCGACGTGGGTGGATGATTTACTTGCTAAAGAATGATAAACTATTTGAAGATTTGGGTTTAAGAAAGTTAGAGTGTTGGAGTGGGTGTTAGCAATAAGTTACTTTCAAAGTAGTCTTTGTAATTTCTTTTTAATAAAGTACCGCACAATTTGATGAAATGTTTGAGGGCTCTGTTATGTTAGTTTTCCTATCAGATTTTGTTTTTTAATAAAAGTTTCATCTTTTTATCTTTTATCGTATTATGGTGTATATTTAAGCTTTGCAATTATTTATTAAAATAATATATTTCTATTGATTTTGAGCAATCAAGCTCCGTCATTTAAAAAAAAATGTTGGTGAGCAGTGGCATTAAAAAGTGCCAATATTGGACATAGACGTGAAATTTTAGATCGACATTAATTTATTTTCGGTAACAGTTCTATGACACTATTAATTTATATTATGCCATTTTAAGATGTCACTAAATTAAACTTGTGTGATATTTTTCAATGCCAAAATATGTATCTATAATGTCATTTCTTAATGTCATTATACTAAGTTATAGTGGTATCTTAAAGTATTAGTAAAATTAGATTAAGTGGCGCTCATATGTGACACTATTTGTTCATATGATGTCATTATAAAGTGTCAATGATTTAAGCTTGTGTGGCTTTTTATGAAGTCAAGTTATATATCTATGATGTCATTTTCAACTGTCACTACATGTAGCTACAATGTCATCTTAAAGCATTAGTAAAATTAGATTATGTGGCATTTTAACGTGTTATTTAAAGTATTTTTAATGGTACGTTATAATATCATTGTATCTAGATGTAGTAACACTTTCTCTTGTGTCACTATCGGATAAAAAAGTGACATTACCACCTTTAGCTACACTGCTACAAGTGGCATTTCAAAAAAACGCTATTAAACATAAAAATGCCACAATTATAACTTAATACTAACATTTTTGAATGCCAGTATAGGCCATTTTTGTTGTAGTGTGGGGGGGGGGGGGGTGATAGACTGAAACTTTTACCACCTAAGTAGGTAGTCCAAGTTGTGAATAAAAGGGAAAAGGTACTCCGATAGTGGATATGAGCCCTGGCATGTCTATTAATAATAGGAGAGTGCAGGAGAGTGTTGAATACAATAGGAAACCAATATGGCTAAATATATATATTCTATTAACCAATATGGCTAAATATATATTCTATTACACCCCTCAAACTGTGCAGGAGATACAACGCGCAGGTTGTCTTTTAAAAAATAAAACTGTTGATTGGAGAGACTTTTAGTAAAAATGTTAGCCAACTGTAATTGTGTGGGGATGTACTTCACGATCAAATCTCCATGAGCTACTCATTCTCTGAAAAAATGATAGTCAATCTGAATATGCTTGCTGCGAGCATGCTGAACAGGATTAGCAGTCAAGTAGAAAGTTGATATGTTGTCACAGAATAGCTGAACGAGAGTAGTGACTGGAAACCCAAGTTCAAATAATATCGATCGGATATGCAAAGTGTCTTGGACTGTGTAGGCGACAACTCTATACTCAGCTTCTATGTAGAGGACTTGGAAACGGTAGGCTGTTTCTTTGATTTCCAAGAGACAAGATTGGGTCCCAAAAATACCGCAAAGCATGTCGTGGAGCAAGACGTATCTGGGAAACCTGCCCAGTGAGCATCGGAGTAGGCAACGACACACGTAGCTCGCGTGGTTGGTCGAAGCCATAAACCATGATCAAGTGTCCCCTGTAAATACCTAGAAATTCTCTTGACTGCAAAACGATGAGTAGTACGGGGAGCATGCATAAACTGAGACACTAAATGAACAACATACGTAATATTAGGTCTTGTCAAAGTTAAATACTATAACACACCAACCATACTACGGTACTCAGTGGCATCTGCAAGAAGCTCCCCATCAGTGAGAGATAAAGAAGTGCGAGTAGCAAGAGGGGTACGAGCTGCCTTGAACGTATGTAAGTGGAAACGAGAGAGAAGATCAGAAACATATTTATGTTGGGACATAAACAAACCTTTGGCAGAACGTACAACCTGAACTCCTAAAAAATAATGTAAATCACAAAGATCTTTCATAGCAAAATGATGAGCAATAAGACTGATAAAAGAAGTGATAACATAGGAAGAATTACCAGTTATAATAATGTCATCTACATATAGCAATAAATAAATAACAGAATTATGCTGACGAAAAATGAACAAGGAATTATCAGACTTGCTACACGTGAAATTATGAGTTAACAAGAAACTACTGAATTGATGAAACCATGCGCGCGAGGCTTGCTTAAGACCATAAATGGCTTTTCGCAAGCGACATAAATGACTAGGAAACAAAGGATGCACAAAACCCCGCGGCTGACTCATATATACCACGTCAGTGAGATTGCCATGAAGAAAAGCATTTTTGACATCTAAGTGACGTATGACCCACCTAAAAGAAATAGCTAAAGTAAGAACAACACGGACAGTGGTTGGTTTAATGACTGGACTGAAAGTTTCAGAAAAATCGACACCGGCCTGCTGATTAAATCCCTGGGCAACCAAACGAGCTTTATGACGCTCAATAGACCCATCAGAAATGTACTTAGGCTTATAAATCCACTTAGACCCCACAATATTTTTAGAATTGTCAAAAGGCACCAAATCCCACGTATGATTGAAAATAAGAGCATTAAATTCGTCAGCCATTGCCTCATGCCATTTTAATTGTTTATTAGCCTCAGAAAAATAAGTTGGATCTGCTGATAACACAACTGTATTTAAATTAAAAATGGGTTTGGGTTAAAAAATTCTCGATTTTGATCGGGTTTGCATATGATGAGTATTGGCTAAGGGGGCGGGTAGAGCACTAGTAGTAGATGGGGAAGGACGGGGAGCGGTCTGGGCCATGGACGGACTGGAGGGAGGGCTGGGCGATGGCAGATTTAGGCTTCAGGTGGTCGACGTAGGGCTTGTCGAAGGGTCGTGGTCAGCGGATGAGGAGGTTGTAGAAGCTGGCAGTGTTTGGCAGTCTGCCTGGGTAGGCAGATCGACCTGCTGGGAGGTGCTGCATCGCACTGGAGGAAGTTGGGGAGTATATGGGCCGGGTATGATGTGAGGTGGTGGGTTGGGTGCCGAGGCAGTGGTGGCCGGATGTATGAAGGAGGTATTGGTCAGGGAAAAATCAACAGAGTCGGGGATAGAAGAATGGTCAGTCGTAGACGAGGACAAAGTGGCAAACGGAAAAATACTTTCATGGAAACGAACATGGCGACGAATAAAAACTTTACCAGATGTGGGTTCAAAACAACGATAACCTTTAAAACCGGATGCATAGGCAAGAAAAACACACTGAATAGAGCGAGGAGAAAGTTTATTGGAGGAAGAAGCAGAAAAATTTGGATAACATGCACACCCAAAAACACGTAAAATATTATAGTCAAGGAATTTTTGAAAAAGTTTTTCATAAGGAAAATGACCAGACAAAATAGGAGATGGAGGTCTGTTAACAATATATACTGCTGTAAAAATAACATCAACCCAAAATGTACTAGGAATATAGGCAGTAATAAGCATAGTCCTAGCAAGTTCAAGAAGATGACGATGTTTGCGTTCCGCAACACCATTTTGTTGAGGAGTATAGGGACAAGATTTTTGAAAATAAATTCCATGTTCTAAAAAAATTGTTGCATATTAGAGTTAACAAATTCACCTCCTCCATCACTTAGAAAAACTTTAATTTTAGTATTAAATAAATTTTCAACGAAAAGTTTAAAAACACGAAAATGACTAAACACCTCACTTTTAGCATGCATAGGATATACCCAGGTGAAACGAGAAAAATCATCAATAAAACACACATAATATTTAAAACCTAGGTTAGATAAAAGAGGAGATTGCCATACATCAGAATGAATCCGTTGTAATGGAGAACAAGAATTATGACTAGCATCTAAAAAAGGTAATCGTTGAGATTGCAATTTTTAGAGAGGAGAAAAAAAGATTTTTCCTTAGGCTCGTGATACCATGTGAATAAAAGGGAAAAGGTACTCCGATAGTGGATAGGAGCCCTGACATGTCTATTAATAATAGGAGAGTGCATGAGAGTGCTGAATACAATAGTAAACCAATGTGGTTAAATATATATTCTATTAACCAATATGGCTAAATATATATTCTATTACAAGTAACTGATCATGAAACACTAGGCAACAACAAAACCTTGATAAGCAAGAAGAGCGATTGACAACTATGAAACGGCTAGTAGAGGCTACGAAATGAATCCACGGGAGTGTTATAAGTCCTCTCGAGGAGGTACCATGAGAAAGAAAATGAGCATCTAATTATCGTAGAGGTGAACGAAGATCAAGATTGGTATATGAACCAGGGGCGTATCCAGGAATTTTATATGGGGGGGGCTAAAAAAAAATTTGGGAGAACAATAGGAAAGAAATAAGAGAAAAAAAATTGGAATATTAACTAAAGAAAAAAAATGTTGTTTTGAACGGATTTTTTTGGAGGTTCTAGAGAAGATGAATGCGTACAAGAAATTTTTTGTATCAACTTTTAGTTTTTAACCGAAAAATTCACTAATAAGTACTTACGATAACAACAACGATAACCAAACAAACATTTTTTTTATCAAATATATATGTATCAAGGTAAATATTATAGACTAAAATTTCTAGACATATTTGACCGAGATAAAACAAAGAAAAATCTGGTACACTTTGTATATTCGTTTTTACATATTTTGAAGCTAATATTTCTTCACAAATATGATAAAAGGTATTCGTATATATATTTAATTTGAACAACATTGATTCTTTGCGTATCCAAGAAATATATTACGATATGATCAAATTCAACACATACGAATTAATTAAGTGTAGAATAAAGTTGTTTGTTATTTTTTAACACCACAAGGATTTTTTTGCAAATTAAAATAACAAATGGGTTTATTTTCTTACTAAATATAACAAAAAGGGAGTTTTTGTAATTTACTATTTAACTAAGGTTTTAAATGAAATACTATATGTTCTGCTCCATTTCTCTTTCCTAACACTACATATTATATATATATATATATATATATATATCTGATTTTTTTTTTCAGAAAAAATGGGGGGGGCTACAGCCCCCCCCAGCCCCTACATAGATACGCCAGTGATATGAACCTTCCATGTTCTGCTGGGAATTGCAACACAACATATTGGGTCGTGGATAGGAGATACTATAAATGCTTATCTAATGCTTATCTATGACGATTAGGGTCATCCATCTGTTCATCTTCATATGCTTGATAACATGTTGAATATGGGCAGATATAATAAAAGAATGTTGGTAGTGATTTTAATAATAATACTGACTGGGGTGTTGCATGAGTGGTTTGAACGAGTCCCATCTTGTACAATAGAAACTTAATAATTTCTCGAAATTGAGGGATCAACAAATATATACATAGGGAAAGCTAACCAAAATAAATGACTAAAAACAAATCTCAATCAACTCAATACTAAAACATACTTGTTTCTCAAAATAACTCCAAGTGTTTTTACAATAATCTCTCTTTTTTCTTTTTTTGAGAATTTAAAAGAACTGTATATTATTATCATTTATTTTCTGCATTTGTCTCTCTCTATGCGCTGAGGGTAAAGAAAACCTAAACCCTACGAAGTAAAAACCTCGCACCAAAAAACAAACACAGAGTGACTGACGGTTAATTAACAAATGGCTTTGTACTTACTTTACGAGTCCGCTTCAGGGTACGGTTTGTTCTTAGCGCACGGTATTGATGAAATTGGACAGAACACCGAAGCTGTTCGGAGTTCGGTTACGGACCTCAACCGGTTCGGTAAGGTGGTTAAATTGGCCGCCTTTAGCCCCTACGAGTCCGCGCTTGATGCCCTCAACCAATGCAACGCCGTGTCCGAAGGTACTACTTTTAAAGTTGTTTGTTTCAAAAATGGTTTTTGTTTTGTGTGGGTGATGACGAGTGGTTTGTTTGTTGGCAATGAGGTCAAATATTTAGTGGGATACCTTAAAAATTAGTTCTTTTTGCATTTCAGCTGGGAGTAGTAATGGTTGTGTTATTATTATTTTCCGTAAAGCAATTATTTTCAGTGTAATTTAAATTGATGTTCCTTGCCTGATGGTAATGTGGGCTTTAAAAGGGCAAATGACTGATGAACTGAGGAGCTTTTTGGAGCTTACTCTACCCAAAGTCAAAGACGGGAAGAAGCCCAAGTTCAGTTTGGGATTAGCCGAGCCTAAGCTCGGGTCGCATATTTTTGAAGTTACTAAGATTCCGTGCCAAAGCAATGAGTTTGTTCTTGAGCTTCTACGAGGTGTGCGGCTGCATTTTGGTCAGTTCATTGAAAACCTAAAGGTTGGTCATTTGTTAATCGCCCGCCCGTTTCTTATATATTTTACTTTGTCAATCATCTCGTTTGAAGGGGTGATGAAATGAAGTATTTGATTTTGCTTTGTTTCCTTTCGGAATATTTACAGCCTGGTGATTTAGAGAAGGCACAACTTGGTCTGGCTCACAGTTACAGCAGAGCAAAGGTGAAGTTCAATGTGAACCGTGTCGACAATATGGTTATTCAGGCTATCTTTATTCTTGATACTCTTGATAAAGATGTCAATTCCTTTTCCATGAGAGTTAGGTTCGTAATGCGCTTCATTTAGCCCTTCCCTGATCTGAGTTTAAGTTATATAGAATCTTACTTCTCACGTTTTTCATGCAGAGAATGGTATTCCTGGCATTTTCCTGAGTTGGCCAAAATTGTCAATGACAACTATCTGTATGCAAAAGTTGCCAAATATGTGGAGGACAAATCTCAGCTGTCGGAGGACCACTTGTCTGGTCTGATAGATATAGTTCAGGATGAAGACAAGGCAAAGGAGATTATAGAGGCTGCTAAAGCATCCATGGGTAAAGTTTCTTGATTAATGTGGATTTTGATATGTGCTTATAGTAAAATGTTAACGTGTTTTAATATTTTCAGGACAAGATTTGTCACCAATTGACTTAATTAACGTCAAGCAATTCGCTCAAAGAGTGATGGAACTTGCAGAGTACAGGAAAAAGCTCTATGATTATCTTGTTTCCAAAATGAATGACATAGCACCTAACTTGGCCGCATTGATTGGCGAAGTTGTTGGTGCACGGTTAATCTCTCATGCAGGCAGTCTCACAAACTTGGCAAAGTGTCCATCTTCAACTCTTCAGATTCTTGGCGCTGAGAAAGCCCTCTTTAGGTACTTTTTGCTCCACATTCATCGTATTGCTTCACAGGCATGGCAAATTTAGTAAGCTACAGCTATATGTTTGGCTTTATTGCCTGGTTTTGCTTATAATACGATGTCTACAGGGCATTGAAGACCCGTGGAAATACTCCAAAATATGGTCTTATCTTCCATTCTTCCTTTATTGGACGTGCGTCTGCAAAGAATAAAGGCCGGATGGCTCGATATCTTGCTAACAAGTGCTCTATCGCCTCTCGTATAGACTGTTTCTTGGGTAAGTTAAATTTTGATGTAGGTCTTGGTTTATCTTGTGCATTCAAATGTTGGTTAGTAAATTATATTATTTTTATGTTGCAGAGAAGAATACCGCCACTTTTGGGGAAAAGCTCCGCGAACAAGTCGAAGAGAGGCTAGAGTTTTATGATAAAGGGGTTGCTCCTCGTAAAAACATTGACGTGATGAAATCTGCTATTGACAATGTTGAGGCTAAAGGTTTGGCCCTGGCTGCATTAATCTGGTTATGTTAACTTCCACACTGCTCATTTTTTCCATCCCCGGTCTCATCCCTCGTTCCTTCATACTCAATATTTAGTCTATATCTGCCAGCATATCACGATATTGCTCTGTTAGTTTGATTTTTCTCCATGTAAAATATGATCTAAAAGTTGAACCATTTACAGAAGAAGACTTGTCCACTGCCTTGGTGAATGGAGATGAGGAGCCTAAAACTGAAAAGAAGAAGAAAAAGGAGAAACGAAGATTGGAACAGGAGGAAGAGCCAGAGCAGAATGGGTCTATTGTAGAAGATGGAACTGCTAAAAAGAAGAAAAAGAAGAGTAAAGATGAGCAGACGGATGAGCTTCCAGCAGTTAGCGAAGGAAAAAAGAACAAGAAAAAGAAGAGTAAAGATGAGCAGACGGATGAGCTTCCAGCAGTTAGCGAAGGAAAAAAGAAGAAGAAAAAGAAGTCGCGAACTGAAGAGAGTGAATAGATTTCTGTAAGACAATCCGTGTGAATGAAAAGAAAACTGTGTATCTCTGGTTGTCTTTCGTTGTATGACCTAACTAGTGCTGTGGATCTATTAGACATTTTGATGAAGTTTTGATTGTGCTTGCAGCCTTTGAATTATGGTGTTTTAAATAACATTATTAGGTATCGTTGGGGTCAAGCATAGAATTCTGATGTTGTACAGGTGCTTAACAATGTGGTGTTTTTTGTTTCATGAAGTGGAGGTGTTGCATAATATTGATTTCTTCATCTCTATTATCTTGTTTGGTCAACAAACAATCACTTTGGAAATCTCTGAAACTCTTGGGTTATTAACTTATTATTATATTCTTTCATCTTCAATTATTAATCGTAAGGATGTAACAAACAAAAAATAAATCGCACAATCTTATAATACCGTGTACTGCAGGTTTAAAAATAAATAAATTAGGTATTACGATTTTTTGCTATTGATTCAAAAGTGGTGTTGAACAAAAAATGAAGTGCGAATGCTTGCAAAAATTTGAATCTGCTCTTGTTAAAGTAACATAGAGCAAAGTGATAAACATTGTATCCAGATCAATCTAAGCATGGTATTTCGATGTTGGAAAGAAGCATGTTACTATCTTGCATGCTTGATAAAAATGTTAATTTTGATCATAACTTATTGTGCTTTATGTTTACTCGATTAATTCCATGGTGAATCTCCTTTCTTCCAAGTTACTATTTTTCTTCCAACTCGAAAGCTAACTCACAAAAACGAAATAGAATACGAGTTGCAGGTCTATGGAGTACCCTACAAACAAAAATTGTCTACACCCTTGAAACCCAAATTTTGTCTTCCGCCAATGTAAGAGAACATAGCACCATTGTAATCTTCTATCGAACCTTGTCATTTTCCTCATTGCAATTCTATATTCTCTTACTCTATGTTCTTCATTTGCCTGTCAATTCGGTGATCTTTCTCTTTCCCAGTCTCAATATCGGTAATTCAAGATCCAAGCCAGGATCTCACTGATTCTCTTAAGTCACGAACTTTTATAATCTAATTTGCAGCTTAAGAAATTCTAATGAGCTCTAGGTCGGCACCGTACTCATACGTACCCACACTCAGGCCAGTATAAGGGTATTAGAGCACTAGAATTTCTCGAGTGTTAAGAATTGTGTGGTCTAGCCCCAAAAACTGTAGATCTTTCTCGAATTAAGACCCAATAACCATACCACTATTCACCCTAATTACAACAGCCTTGAATCACATAGCACGGGCCGAAAAGTCACTCGCTAAAACCCAGTGCCACACATCAAGTCAAAATCCTGTAGAATCTTTCCGATCCTTAAGCCAATATCCAATCCATAAGTCAAGCGTCATATAATTTTGGATCAGGACATATTCCATCTTTTCCACCTTTCTTAAGGTGGCGATGACGGGGATGGGTGGGGGTACCTACCGGCATACCATGGGGAACACGGTCTCACATATAGAATGTTTGTGGGAAAGGGCAGGCTTTCAAATAAATGTACGATATTGCGGTGTGCTATTCAGCTATTGGATTTATCCATGTACACCACAAACGGATAGCAGACAAAAGTTTCCACCATATAACAATAAACGGAATACAACGAAACAAAAGAAGAATAACCACCATTTCAACAGAATCCGTGCAGTCTAGATATGCGTGTTGAAACCATAAATCACTGAAAATAAAACCTCAAATGGAATGCAAGCGTGAAAATTAAGTGCGGTGCTTTTTTTTCACCAACAAATCAATGCTTAAAAAACATGCAAGAACGGATAACTCTCCCACTTAAAAGAGTAGGGTGAAATTATTTTATATCTTGTCTAAATGTAAAATGGTAGCAATAAATGGGAGCTTCGACTCAACAAAATAAATAGTCCAAAAGCCTTTCGTAATCTGCGTACTTAATCTATGTATCAGAATACAGTGACCAAAAAAAGCTGAAGGGTAAGACCGTTTTATTGGTTAGAAAAAGTATTGGCACTCAGTCAGGAGAGAGCCTTCTTAACCTCTGATGTCACTTCTGGAGGAGGTTTCTCTGCTGGAAGGTTAGCAACAATGCCTTTCTTAGTATAGTAGTCAATAACCTGCACATTTCATAAACATATTATCAAAATGACTTCTCTTCATAATAGACGAATTTACCACATATATAAAAGGACGCTCAGATTTTCTATATAGAGGCAATCAAAATATAAGCAAAGTTATAACCAACGAAAAAAGGGCTAATCAAATCAATCAAGGCTTTTATTTCTTGCATTACTCATGCAGACAATCAAACAGGTCACAGTGTTATGTACCACCAAAAACCACCCCAATACTTCAATAACGCGTCATACAATGTCAAAGCAAATCAACAAGCTAACCAGATAATTTATCAATGTACCCGACCCAAGTTTAAAATTTAACGGTATCTGAATCTACCTGTCTATTATAACCTGGAGACAGCAAATGGTAAATCCAACATACATCATACAGTGATTCAGCAGGCTAAATTTCAGGACTTTTGAACTGTTACTTAATGGGAAGCCCAAAGTGAAGCATAAAATTTGTAACCAACTGTTCTTTCTTTCAGGGGTGTTAACAAACCCACTTCACTCAACCGACCAGAGCAGTTTCGTGTTTTTGTCTAGAGTATGCAGTTTGTTTATGTAGAAACCCGCCAAAATTCTGCTGTGTCACCAGTTAAAAACTTATAATCCAATGTTAACCCGATCCTCCCGCTCAATACTATGTCAATAGAAGAGACCGTTACACATTGTAATAAATGGTTCTTGTGCAGGGTACACCTATTCCCTACTTTGTTGATTTCATTCATTTTTAATTATTTATTTTGTTAATTTGTTTCTTAATCTCAATATTATACCACCCACTCACCCGCCTGTCTGCCATCCAACTAACTGACCTGCTAGGTTAGAAGAAAAAATAGTTTGGATTTTAGACAACCCTATGTCAGTAAATCGGCTGGCTGGTTTGACGTACAGCTTCTAAAACCTGCCTCGGAAACACCCCTAATGACAACATCACTGTCGAGTTACAATCAGAGATCAAACAAAACTCAAGATCACCATCTCCGCCACACCAAGAGAGAACAAACTAACAATAAGCATAAGATTCTGACTTCGATACTATATTTTATATTATAGCACACAACACGGCAAATAGTGGTAGCAATAGTAGATGTAAGATAATCTATACTGAAGCAAAATTTAAATAAACTATGGCATGTAAAGCTGGAGAAAAAAGCATACTGGTTCAGTTTGCTTATGGAAAGCATCAAGCCTTGACTTGAGAACAGCTGCTGTATCATCCTTACGTTGGATTAATGGCTCTCCAGTAACCTAAGCAAATTACGATACAGAATCAACCATAGCCTCAGAGAAAAAAGGATCAATAAGTGAAGCTACTGTGCCCAATTGAGTTTCAAGGCATAACAAATGACTAAGTCTGTCACCTAAACACAAGCAGGTTAAAGTGTGGCAAAAACTGTACAACAGTTACTAAAATTGAACAAAACCAGCAACCAAACTTGCAACAACAAAGAAAAATAGAAAGACAACTCATTACATCATCAACACCAGGAACTTTAGGAGGCGCGAATTTTGTGTGGTACGAGCGGCCACTAGAAGGGTGGATCCAACGACCAGTAATCCTCTCTTCCAAGATAGAATCATCAATTGCAAAGTTGAGAACTTTGTCAACCTTGACTCCACGGTTTTCGAGCATCACATCAAGCTGAATATGAGAAGCAGAAACATAGTTTTATATCAGAAATGTTACAAGTTACAACCAAACCGAAAAGTTAAATTCCATAAACGCAGAGAGAACCTTTTGCGCTTGGACAACGGTCCTAGGAAATCCATCAAGAATGAAACCTTTCTGGCAAGAAGGTTTCTTCAACGCTTCATCTATTATTCCAACAACCAAATCATCGGAAACAAGTTCACCCTGAGATAATTAGAGACATTTCTGGTAAGTAGTTTGTCATTCTAGGGTGAAAGCAGTTACAAGAAAGTATGGAGAAATATATATATATATATATATATATATATAAATATACCTTTTCCATTGCCTCTTTAGCCTTGATCCCGAGCGGTGTCTTGGCCGAAACAGCAGCTCTCAACATATCGCCGGTTGCCAGATGACATAAACAATACTCGTCCTTAATTATGGGTGACTGTGTACCTTTACCAGATCCAGGTGGACCTGAACAATCATGTTAAAGGATCAGAACATCAATGACTATCCCAAAGTACATTAAGCTATTACTATTAAATCATAATTTTCTCCAATTCCAACGCGCAATGAGCAGCATTTCGATTAAAAATGACACAATTTGAAACAGAATCAACAAGATAAAGACATACATCTGAACCAATCAATCTATTTATGAAAAAAAAAGCCAGCTCTAATTTCAACAGATCAAAGACTTGAAGTCAACATTTTGGTAATGTGGCAGAAATAGCATTGATCTAAAACCCTAAACCCATAAAAGAAGAAAGGCTGCTTACCGACGAGGATAAGGCGCTTGTCAGGCCGGGAATTGCACTTCAGGCGGCGGAGGAGCTCCGTCATTAGATCCACGGACGGCACGTCATCCAGTTGAGCGGCCATCTCTCTCTCTAACTGGTCGTGTGTTGTTGTTTCGTGGTTAGTGGGTAAGTAGTAGTAGTAATGGGAGAGAAACAAACAAATTTATGGTTAGTCAGTGTATTGGGAGTCGGGATTTCGGACCTTCCAATGCTTTCCAACCTGACAGCAGGCCGCTGGGGTGGGGGGGGGGGGGGGGGGTAGTAAGGTTTTCGGTTTTCCCACGAAACAAAGACCATTTTGCCCCTCGACAAATTTTTTCGTGCAAATGTGCCTTGTACCTTAGAGTATTTATGAATTTTGCCCAACATTTTATATTCATCGTTCGATTGCCTTAAATTGGAGTACGACGAATTTTATAGGTGGCATGTTGTTGGCCTAAATGTTTCTCGTTTCAAGTTTATTTCTAAACCAACTAACGGTAATAATTTGGATGTGTGGCTCGTTTCGAGAGAGGTCGAGATCTATTGCAATTTTAATATCTCCCTCTAAACACCTTTTGTGACAAATTTTTTATTCATAAAAAAATAAAATGTGCCTAGTGATTTTACTCACATAACGAGAGCATTTTATGCATACGCCACCCACGGACGAAGGCCCCATCGAGCACGATCGGTTTAAAACATAGATTTGTTTTGGTACGAAAAATTCCAAAGCTTAACTCAAAAATCTTCAATATTAAAATGTTCTATTTTTGTTGATTTTAATTCCATGTCAAATTATATAACAATTTTATATGATGGATGCTACTGATGTTTAAAAACTGACCAAATATTGTAAATCCGACAAAAAAGGTCTTTCAATTGAGTGATTGACACATGAACCCATAAGTACAAAGAAAATTAAAGACCAACGATTGTTGGCTCAAGTGGTAAGGGACTTGGGTTCACTTAAGCAAGGTCTCGAGTTCGAGTCTTGTGGATGTAAAAAACACCGCTGGGAGAGTCCCCCCCTCAAAAAGGGCCCGACCGAGGCTCGGCTGGATTAGTCGCATAAGCGGACACCAGTGAAAAATCAAAAAAAAACAAAGAAAATTAAAGAGTATTATATCAGATTAGTTTTAAAATTTAGAAACGTTTAAGATTTTCAAGCAGGTTAATGATTGGTGATAAAAATTCGTTCAAATAAGAGTATAATCACTTTATATCTATTCCAATGCCTATTTCTGACTTTAAGCGCTATCTCCCCAAAACTGAGCCTTTTGGGTATAAGAGTCAAGCCTTTATGAAAAAAATGGAGCCTTGGACATTTTTTTTTTGTTATGTATGAATGAATTTGAAAAGACTTCAAGTTGCATACCCACAAGTAGAATTAAGTAACAATGTAGTTAACGAGAAGAAATATTCTGCCGAAAGACAAAGGAGGGTGGTTGTTGTACGATACCAAGGTAAATCATAGTAGTGAGATCAATGTGGGTCAAATCAGGATAGGGCCATAATAGTGAGACATAAAATGTCGTTCGAGTAGAGATTAGGGTGGGTTGTAGCACGAGGAATATTTTTCTAAGGTGGGAGAAAGAAGTTACCAAAAGAATGAGTTCGGTGACAATTGTGAAAAAATGACATGTCAAATGTTACATAATTTGGTACTAGAAGTGTATTGAGTAGGTAAAAAATGCGAAGAGTAATGCCAAAAGTTAGTTAATGTGGCCAAAAGTTAGTTAATGTGGTGTCCAATATATGGTGAACGGTTAACGACTGTAAAGAACAAGATGTCAAGTGTGAGATGGTGTAGTGCCAAGTGAGTGACACGTGTCATTCCCATTTGACTAATTGTGCTCAATTAATATGAATTAGCTATGTTTTTACGAAGTAGAGTCGTTTTTGTAGATAATCGTGCACTAATCGTAGTCATATATGTTCTCGACAATCCCCCAATTTTTAGTGTAGCCATAGGCTGAATTGAGAGATAGTTAAGAGGTTAGACGGTCCGATAAAACCACCATCGAGTTGATTTTGACATTATTTGCATCGTAGGAGTTCTAGCTCGTAATTTGGATGGTGTACATAAAAGTTCTGTTGGATGAGGGGGGTTGGTTGGTCTTCAAAAGTCGGAAAATAATATAAAGAGCGAGGGAAATCATCATAAAAACACTCAGCCCATAACATCTAGGAATGATCTTCAGTTCAAGCTAATCCAAATTCCAACAGAGTAACCACTTATAAGTTCCGAGACAAACTAAATGATTTATTCAACCATAGAAACCCAAATGCAAAATGTCAAATGATTATGGCTTATATGTCCACCGTAAGTTTAGCATCCAGATGAGAGAACTCTTGGAAGAAGGCCTTGAAATGTTCATAGGAATGCTTCACATCGTCCACCGCACACATCTCTCTAATGCTGTGCATTGACAGCTGTGGTGCCCCAACATCAACTGTACGTATACCAACACCGCTTGCCAAGATGGGACCAATCGTTGAGCCACAAAGCATGTCATTGCGAATCACAAACTCCTGAATTGGAGCGATTAACACAAGAATCAGAAAGGATAACATAAGAATTGCTGCGATCAAAGTGTTAAAAGATAATTAATGTATGGAAACCTGCACAGGAAGTTTGTGCTTGTTCGCTATCTCCTTGAACAAGAAGGATGTTACTGCATTAGTCGCGTATCTTTGGTTGGCATTATGCTTGATGACGAGCCCACCGTGCATCTTTGGCTGATGATTTTCTTCATGTTTTTCCTGATAAATCAAAACTTAACATCCCAACGTAGCTAACACCTAAAATCCACCTTGCAGAACCCGAATGAAATATTAAACTTACCATGTAATTTGGATGCAAGGCATGAGCCATGTCAGCTGACACCAGAAAACTTCTTTGGATCGCTTTCAGAAGCACCTTCATAAGAACCACATCAAAAGTTATTAACAGAAAACATCAGGAAAGGAAACTTGAAAAGGGAAATAAAATGAAAAAAACAGCAATAAAAATATTCTAATGTTAAAATGAGCCACTAAAAGCAAATACAAAGAGCACTTTGTAAACCCTCCTATGGGCCCCTGGGTAGATATTCGGGTGGGGTTCAACTATTTGCACAGAGAATGAACAACCTGGAATACCTCTAACCTGCTAACATATCTCTACCGTAAAACTATGCTAGACGGATCATGTGATGGTTTCAGGAGCAACTTTTACTATGAATATGCTTTCTGATAATGTTTGCCTCCTCAATACTGAAACCAGGTACACAGAGTGAATCAGGTATACAGGGTACAGCTCATTAACACGCACATATTTATTAGCCTATCTTCTCAAATAGCAAGTATAGAAAAGCCTTCTCTTTTCTTTTTAGAGGTGTTCTACACCTATTGCAATTAGAAAACAACCTCTATGAACATCAAGTGATTTATGTTTCATCCATACCTTCATCCTTGCCAATCCCCATAACAACTACGGACCGAATTCCGCAACCCCAAAACCCCCTAAACCCTGCTCTCTGCACGACAAGCTAACAAAATTTGGATAAAACTGAATTTTAAGTTCTGAGTTTATTTCAACCACTGTAGCTTTTCGTCTTGAAATTTGGATGGCACTGCAAGTTAGGCGAAGTCCCAGAAACACTAATCCTACCTATATCCAGGCCACTGGTTGAATATTTAAATGAGTGTTGATGTGTTGATTCTCCATTCACAAGATAATGCCACATGCAAGAATACTGTTCACATACACATTTCTACCTTTTTATCTGAGCTGAAGGAATATGTAATTCGTGACAGAGCATCCTGCATAACAGGAGATCCAGCTCCTTGTGCTGAACTAGAGCCAACCTCCTCATGATCAAACAAGGCCACCATTCTAATGCCTGTCTCATCCTCAAGACTGTTATCAGAGGAAGTTGAATCTATCAGTGCCTGAAATTTTGACAACGCAAGAAAAATATAAGCAAACATTTGTATGTTGATGGCTATTCCATTTCAAACATGGAAGCATACACATACATGAAGTATGTCATAACTGAAAGAATAATAAAAAAATCATGTGCAATATAAATATATAGTATTGAATGTTGAAGAGTGCTTAGGCAACAAAACTTCAAGTGTTTCTACAGCTTTGATTATCTGAAATGACAAATATTGTTCTTGAATTCATGAGGAGCAGGTCACAACACCTTTATAGAGCAAAATGACATGCAGAGATTATCTAGTCTTCCAGAAAAAACAAATTCCTTCATGGCTCCAGCAATAGCACTCTTTTGAGTGTCACAAGCTTGCAACTCAAAATCACAAATCTCATCCGGTTCACACCCAGCCTGAGCAGCAATCAGCTGAAATAAAGGGTCCGGGTCAAATATGTAAGAACATTTTGGCAAATATGTAAGAAATCTGGATTTAAAATGTACAAAATTGACTCATGAGGAGCCAAAGTAGACATGTATTTTTTTTTTGGGGGGGGGGGGGGGTTGATGGAGGAGGGGTGGGGTTAAGTAAAAGGAGACGTGGTTCAGAAGATGTATAACCTGCAAAAGTAGGGAATGGTGCTTTTGACTTTCAGTTTTAGTCTTTTCATCAAGACTCTTCCCAGCAGTGGATCCAGTTTCAATAGAACCATTCTCAGCAGGCGGTTTATTCAGCTCGGCCTGCATTAAGTTATATAATTGTATAAAAAAAGCACAAACTGACGATGAAAAATAAAAATGAGTCATTTATGATGCAGCTATATGTCATATAGTCATACATAAATAAACAATAAAGTAACATGTGGTCCACCGTGGGAATGATAAAACATAAGACACCACAAAAATCGGATAGATTTATCAGAATTTACACAACAGATTAATGGTTGCATGGTAATCAAACACTGACATATGGCGCCCTGTGTTTAAGCAAAGAGATATATACTCCCTCACCATGGGCATCCAGTATCTCATGCAAGACCAACTTACATCCCAGTGCAGTACTGTCCCACAGACATACAGACACAAGTTCATACTAGGACAAATTTGTTAATAGCATGCACTAGCTTCGATGTGATGTTTGCGATTATACTTTTATTTCAAGCGATTTCATGTAGGAACGAAATAGATCAATCTGTGCTCTTTAGCTTATCTTTAACAGTCATGGATTCTTTTCTGCTTAACGATATGTATGTGGCATATGTGAGCAGGTGAGCAAAGCAAATCACTTTACTAGTGTTGTAAATCGGTGCTTGACATCACATACCATATCCAGGAAAGTTTGACTTTCAATAAGTGCACCAGGAAAGAACCATTATAGATTCTGTACAATCTTTAAGTGATACCTTCAAAGGCGCAAAACCAGTACAACAACTTATGGAAAACAGGACAGCTCCGTGGCTTAGAAATGGATGGAGAGCAGAGACATAAAATCGACCAAAATTATATGGGTCCACTGGAACAGTAATAACACACATTTATCTGTGAACAAAGAGCATTTTGCAAAGAGCATTTTTGCAAAGAACAGTAAACAAAGAGCATTTTGCATAAACCATTCAGAAAAATCACCTTAACTGATGTAGCCAACACCGGAGCTAGGTGCGTCTGTTTGTTCACCTTGAACCCATCATTCACATCCCTATCCAAAAATGGCACAAATTACGTGTAAATAACCACAGAGACAGAAATCACTGACAACTTAAAAAACAAGCACCTGTCTAAGTGAATTGCAAGAGTCGGGATACGCATTATGGGTTCCTCAATATTGACAAGGTGGTGTGAGTAGGATTCAGCTCCATCTTTCTGCTTTCTAACTATTATTCTTCCAGCAATAGTCAAATCGCGATCAAACCAGGTATGCCACAAGCCTCCTCCATAAGTTTGTACACCAACTTCCAAATATCCACCTTTTGATACCTGGCGTGAAAGTAATCGTTATTTTCATTTCTAAATTCTTGCACTTTCATTGACAATTAGGCATCACGATACAGATATATGGTATTAGAAATAACCTTTGAAACCGGCTTTAGCTTTAGGCAGGGACTATCAGTATGAGCACCGACAATGTATATCCCATTCCCAGCAACATATCTATACCAATAACCAACTCAGTTAGCCACCAAGTTTTTGCAACATGGCCATAATGAATTGAAAACTTGCTTTTTTTTTCTACATACATATATGAGACTGCAACAACCTATAAATTTCTCAATCACCAGTCACTAATTGTTCTACCCCCTAAATAGGTCGTGAAAAGATTGGTGCGTATCGGTTACCGGTAGTACTACTCCAACCTTACTCTTATTTCATTTTTCTAACTCACAAACATAAAATGATTCAAATGGGATCTTTGGAACGAAGCCACTTCAACGTAAACGAGTGAAAAACGAAAGATTACTCGGTAAAAAAGCGTACTTTTTACCAATAGCAAAAGCAACAATGGTAGAGTAATTCCTGGTGAAGAAATATTTCTTTCCAGCTACTAATTTCCAGTCCTCCTTCTCAGATAATTGCTCATACCCTGCACTTTTCAGCTTCTTCTTTGCAACATCTACCAAAATTAAATAAATTTCATATTAAATTAAAAGAAAAGACAAAATCCATAAATAATAAGAAACTATCTGCACACAAAATAAAAATAAAAATCGATGCTTTATTCATAAATCCCAGACAAGTATAAGATCATAAAGAGAATCCAACAAAATCATTAAAAAGAAAAGCAAAACATTATATAAAAATAGAGAGATTAATTGCAATAATTCATTACCGACGGCATGAAAGGCTGTTGGAGAAGCATTTAGGAACTCGATAAGATCCACTGCGGCTGTGTTTGCCATTTTTACTTAACCTCTGTGTAGCTTATTCTCTCTCTCTCTCTCTTTATGCTGCTAATATGGGCTTAGGAGAACCCAACCTCAAAAGCTAGCTGTTAAGGTGGAAGAGCCCAAGTCCATATAAATCTCACACTAATATCTTACAATATCAATGTGGGATCCAAGTTCCATACCTTGCAATTAGGATCATAACATTCCACCACGCTCCGCAGCCCCGGCGCCCACGCGGGCTGGCTTTGCGCTAGTTTCATCTAGTCCCGGGCTAACACTGCAATACCGACGTCACCACCCGCGCCGCACGATTGCAACTGGGAGGGAGTAGTGGCCGGCTCTGATACCAATTGATATGGGTTTAGGAGAACCCAACCTCAAAAGCTAGCTGTTAAGGTGGAAGAGCCCAAATCCATATAAATCTCACACTAATATCTTACAATATCAATGTGGGATCCAAGTCACATACCTTGCAATTAGGATCATAACAGCTGCTGAATGCTGATTTGTGACAATTATTTTATTCGATTTTTTATTTTATTTTATAAAATTGCAAACTTATGGGAAGTTACTACTCATATAAATTTACCAAAATATTGTTTTTGAGTATTGAAAGTTGCCTTTGAATTAACACATTAGAAACGTTGACACGCGTGATTAACAACTTATTTTAAGTATAATACAATGATTTAGATAGTAATAGAAATATGGATAAAAAATTTACATATCTTAACCCTCATTTGATGTAACATAAATTAAGTAATGCTTTTATTCTCTTTAATAAGAATGCTTAAATAATGTTAAAATTAAAATAAATTACAATTATATCTCAACTGATAACAAAGTTTAATTGTGCGTTGAGGGACAATTAAGGAAATCAAGTAACACTAAGTTTACCACTATTAAATTTTCTTATTAGTTGGGATATAATTGTGATTCAATTTAGTTTTTGATGCGGGGTAATTTCGTCTACTGACTAGTCTACTCACTAGTCATTGCACGTCATACTAACCCGAGCTCCTGATTGGTCCCAAGCTAGCTTTGAGTTCGAGAAACCTACACTAAAAACACTATACTGAACTTGGAGTTTGTTGATTTCGAATTGAACTTGGGATGGGCCAAGCTGCCTACGTATCCCATATAGGGAATCAAGTCAAACGTAGTTCATTGTTTCTTTATGGCGGCCATTATTGCGGGTGAGAATAATGAGTCGTGCTGAATGGGCATGTCGTATGTTGGGCTCGTAGCTTATTGGGCCAACATTGTCGGATGAGATGTTGTCGGACCGAGCAGGTCAGATGGGATGCGCATAAATTATCTCTGATGAGAAAGCTTAAGAAAGCTTGTTGAATGTTGTATCTAATCAAGCCTCCAAAAGTATGTCTAATTGAATCTCTAACAGTGTATCGAATTGTGTCTATAATGAGTATTGCTAAACCAAGGATATTTGTCTCGAAACAGCTCTATGTCTCTAATTTCCTCTTTAGGCTCATGAGACAAGATTAGAGATAACTTAAGACTTGTAACTAGAGAGATGATTAGAGATATAGGTGTGCGCTCTATCTCGAATTGTATCTCGAAACAACTCTATATCGCTAATTTCCTCTTTAGGATCTAGAGACAATATTAGAGATAACTCAAGACTTGTAACTAGAGCGAGGATTAGAGATATAGGTGTGCGCTCTGTCTCGAATTGTGTCTCGAAACAGCTTCATGTCTCTAATTTCCTCTTTAGGCTTAAGAGACAAGATTAGAAATAACGTAAGACTTGTAACTAGAGAGAGGAGTATAGATATATGTGTGCGCTCAGTCTCGAATTGTATCTCGAAACAACTCTATGTCTCTAATATCCCCTTTAGGCTCTAGAGACAATATCAGAGATAACTCAAGACTTGTAACTAGAGCGAGGATTAGAAATATAGGTGTGCGCTCTGGTTTTGCATGAGTAAAAAATGAAGTCCTTTTGTGGTTGAGGTTGGGGGTATATATAGTGGATTGACTCCAATAATCATGCCACTAAATCCTCCATTAATTGCACCAATCACGCCTATGTCTTGGATTGTGTCTAAGTCTGTCTCTTGGAATGTGTCTAAGTCTGTCTCTAACTCAAGTTATGTGGGTGAATTTAGAGTTAGAGATAGTTTTAGACATAGCTTTGCACTATCTCTAATCCCGTCTCTAACTTAGAGACTGAATTAGAGATAGTTTAGAGATAAAATTGCTTGGTTTGATTAAACACATCTTTCTTCGCGTCTTTATTGACAGAGTATCCTCCCTTGATTGTTGCCACGTAATACGATCAAAATATGGTATAACATAAGTCCTCCAATTTGTAGGGGGTCGTCATATACGAGCGTCTACAAATTTAATGCCTCGATTGAATTTGCCAATCTTTATTCCTTTCAGAATTTGGTTGAAGTCCTTCGGATGCAATGCCTTGGTTGAATCCGTTAGTTTGCCGCCGAAATGCAAAGGAATGAGGTTGTTGGTGAGGCAACTAAGCCTAGAAAGCCACTTGGGTCGAGCTTGGGAAGCTTCAGATTGATCATAAGTCTTTTGTTCTTCAATTGCATAAGGTGGATTTCTTCGTTTCTTGTTTTTGATTTCTACCTTCCTTGTTTTTATTCTTTAATTCGTATAAGGCTTCATGAATGATCTTCACTTAGTTTATTTTGGTAGGGCTTACGCTGATTGCCTACTTTATAAGATATTCACCCAATAGGCTCTTCACCTAGCTTATTTTGGTAGGTCTTATGCTGATTGCCTACTTTATGAGATATTCACCCAGTAGGCTCTTCACCTAGTTTATTTTGGTAGGGCTTACATTCACTGTCTACTTTATGAGATATTCACCCAATAGGCTCTTCACCTAGTTTATTTTGGTAGGACTTACACTGATTGTCTACTTTATGGGATATTCACCCAATAGGCTCTTCACCTAGTTTATTTTGGTAGGGCTTACATTGATTGCCTACTTTATGGGATATTCACCCAATAGGCTCTTCACCTAGTTTATTTTGGTAGGACTTATGTTGATTTCCTATTTTATGGGATATTCACGCAATAGGCTCTTCACCTAGTTTATTTCCGTAGGACTTACGCTGATTTCCTACTTTATGGGGATTTCACCCAATAGGCTCTTCACCTAGTGTACTTTCATCAGTTGTGTGATTTTTTTGTCTTCACTTGTATGTGTCTCGCCTTAACTTCATTGTCGATAGTTTGTTCTGATATGCTAGTGATTATCAATGCTGCTTTGTTTGCGAGAGAGTATCAGCATTTGTGCATTTATGCATGTTTCTTGTTGTGTTTGTCAAACACTTGTGGCTCTGATTTATGGGAGTTTCTCCCAAAATGCTAGATGCATGTGTAGTTGCGAACACTTGTGACTCTAATTCTTCATTCCTCTCTATGGTTGCTTGTTTTTGTGTCTTACCGTGTTCTGATGCAATAACCTCATTCGATGTGCTGCTTTTTGATTAAGTCTTGCAGATAGTGGTAGCCTCAGTTGTAGTTAGTTTGGTCTTCTTGGGCTCTTTAGCTAGAGTGTATAGTGACAAGTGTCTCTTGTGCCTTGTATAAAATAATGCTTTTTTTTTGAGTTGTCCATTCCTTGGTTAAAGCTTGAGTGCTGGTTTGATCTCATTAGATCACTTAAATGGTTGTTGTTGCATAACTGTCGTTGGTGGTGACTTGCTAGTTGTATGTGTTGTCTTTGTTATTGGCATATCACTACAATTTGCATAAGTTGAACCGGCCATACGGTGAGTCCCCCAGTTTCGTATTGTAGTTAAGTTGATAATGATGAAAGTGTCAGGATATCAACATCTCAAAGGCCTGATTGTTTATGAAGGAGTATTTTATCTGCCATCCTTTTGTAAAGGTTAGATGATATGTGGTGTGTCTTATGATATGCATGCATATGCGTACTATCACTTTCTGTAGAGTGACGAGGTAGCGGGATATCTCTTTATAGTTATGAGATCATGTTTTCTTAGCATGAGATTGTTTTCTTCAAGAGTTGGTCATCGTGCATCACTTTGATAAGTCAAATTATCCTCTTCATTGTTTTGATCTTTAGGAATGCTAAGCCTTCTATACTCGGGCTTTAGGAATGCTAAGCCTTCCATACTCGGGCTTTAGTAATGACTAAGTCTTCTTGAGCTTTGAAAAAGTTTATTGTTTAGCACTTGAGCTTTCTTCATCACTTTATCGATGAGTATTTAACCTTGATGTTTGTTCAATTATATTCAGATTAGATCTTGTATCTTGGGGTGGATTAAGGTGTTGGACCGTGCTGGCTGGATTACTAAAGTCAAAGATTTGAGATCTCATAAAAACTGTAACTTCATTGGTGCGAACTCTCTTGAAGCAGCATTCAATCTTTAACCGTGCGTATCCTCTCGGGATCACATTTAATCTTTAGTGGTGCATACCTTCTAGGGGCCACATTCTATCTTCATGAAGCTATTCTTGAGCATCGTAACTTTAACTTGACAGATTTGAAGCAGTTTGCGCAATCTCCCCAAAACATCTATAACTCATTCTAAAAAATTCCAAATATCCTCTAGTTTGTTGCTTAACAAAAAAATTAACAACACATAGTGCTTTTCATCCATATATGGCACTTCTTCCGAAACATCACCAATTTGAGCAGTTTTATGAAAGAATCTTGAGCATCAAAGCTTTAACTTTTGAAGCAGTCTACGCAATCTCAGGAAAATGGTCGTAACTCCCTTTAGAAATTTCGAATGAACTCTACCTTTGCTTCATTAGAAATAAGACTCATAGAGCTTTCCATCTATATATGGCATGCTTTCTTAAATAACCTTGAGCATCGTAACTTTAACTTGACGGATTTTGAAGCAATTTGCGCAACCTCAAAAGAAATATCTATAACTCATTTTAGAAAAATCCAAAGAACCTCTAGTTTGTTGCATTAAAAAGAAGACACATTGAGATTTCCATCCATATATGACACGCCTTCTGAAACATCACCAATCGAAGAAGTTTGTCTATCACTTCACAATGTGTTGTATGGGAGAGCATCATATCTTGTATTCTTTCGTGACTAATCAGTAATATGCTCAATCTTCAGCAATCCTAGCAAATAGTTATCTGAGGGTCTGAATGCAATTTTGTTTGGAGTCTATCTGTTAGAACCACGGGTCAAAGATTTGAATTGTTCCTCCTTCTTTATTTTCTTCAATGCAACAACCTTGTATTTGTCCCTTTCTTGATCTTGCTTTCTTCCTCGGTTGATCTTACTTTCTTCATTTCTTGATCTTGCTCTTTTCCTTTCTTGATCTTGATTTCTTCCTTGCTTGATCTTGCTTGCTTTCTTTCTTAATCTTGCTTTATTCTTTTCTTAAGCTTCTTGTCTTTCTAGGTTGATTGATTATGCAACTAGTGTTATTTCTCCTCTTGAATTTGTTATTCTAATGTCGTTGTATTGGGGATCAATAGGTTCAGTCTTTGGAGGGAAACTTAACGTTGTTGAGTAGTTGTGGTGGCATTGGCCTCTTCAGCTGCTCTTGATTGTTATAAGTTGTGTGTTATAAGTTTGAGCTTCTTTTCTTGTTGTATTGATTGCTTGTTGCCTTTCTTTGTAGATCTTGCTTTCTTTCTTGTTTGATCTTACTTTCTTCATTTCTTGATCTTGCTATTTTCCTTTTTTGATCTTGATTTATTCCTTGCTTGATCTTGCTTTCTTATTTTCTTGAGCTTCTTGTCTTTTTGGGTTGATGGATTGTGCAACAAGTGATGTTGTTCCTCTTAAATTTGTTGTTATGATGTCGTTGTATTGGGGGTCAATAGGTTCAGACTTTGGGGAGGATCCTTGACTTTGTTGAATAGTTGTGGTGGCGTTGGCCTTTTCCGGTTGCTCTTGTAGACCATACCATAGTGATGAACATGGGTGTTTCTTCTATAGTGCACTTAGTGGTTTACCACAGACGGCGCCACTGATGCAGGGTAATTTCGTCTACTGACTAGTCACTCCACGTCAGACTAACCCAAGCTCCTGATTGGTCCCAAGCTAGCTTTGAGTTCGAGAAACCAACACTGAAAACACCATACTGAACTTGGAGTTTGTTGATTTCAGACTGAACTTGGGCTGGGCCAAGCTGCCTACATATCCCGTATAAGGAATCAAGTCAAACGTAGTTCATTGTTTCTTTATGGCGGCCATTGTTGCGGGTCAGAATAATGAGTCGTGCTGAATGGGCATGTCGTATGTTGGGCTCGTAGCTTATTAGGCCAACATTGTCGGATGAGATGTTATCGGACCAAGCAGGTCAGATGGGATGCGTAGAAATTATCTCTGATGAGAAAGCTTGTTGAATGTTGTATCTAATCAAGCCTCTAAAAGTATGTCTAATTGAATCTCTAACAGTGTATCGAATTATGTCTATAATGAGTATTGCTAAACCAATGCTATATGTTTCGAATTGTATCTCGAAACAACTCTATATCTCTAATTTCCTCTTTAGGCTCAAGAGACAAATTAGAGATAACTTAAGACTTGTAACTAGATGGAGGATTAGAGATATAGGTGTGCGCCCTGTCTCGAATTGTATCTCGAAACAACTCTATATCTCTAATTTCCTCTTTAGGCTCTAGAGACAATATTAGAGATAACTCAAGACTTGTAACTAGAGCGAGCATTAGAGATATAGGTGTGCGCTCTGTCTCGAATTATATCTTGAAACAACTAAATGTCTCTAATTTCCTCTTTAGGCTTAAAAGACAAGATTAGAGATAACTTTAGACTTGTAACTAGAGAGATGATTAGAAATATAGGTGTGCACTCTGTCTCGAATTGTATCTCGAAACAGCTCTATGTCTCTAATTTCCTCTTTAGGCTCAAGAGACAAGATTAGAGATAACTTAAGACTTGTAACTAGAGAGAGGATTAGAGATATAGGTGTGCGCTCTGTCTCGAATTGTATCTCGAACAACTCTATATCTCTAATTTCCGCTTTAGGCTCTAGAGACAATATTAGAGATAACTCAAGACTTGTAACTAGAGCGAGGATTAGAGATATATGTGTACGCTCTGTCTCGAATTGTATCTCGAAACATCTCTATGTCTCTAATTTCCTCTTTAGGCTTAAGAGACAAGATTAGAGATAACTTAAGACTTGTAACTAGAGAGAGGATTAGAGATATAGGTGTGCGCTCTGTCTCGAATTGTATCTCGAAACAACTCTATGTCTCTAATTTTCTCTTTAGGCTCTAGAGACAATATTAGAGATAACTCAAGACTTGTAACTAGAGCGAGGATTAGAGATATAGGTGTGCGCTCTGGTTTTACATGAGTAAAAAATGATGTCCTTTTGTGGTTGAGGTTGGGGTATATATAATGGATGTGTCTAAGTCTGTCTCTAACTCAAGTTATGTGGGTGAATTTAGAGTTAGAGATAGTTTTAAACATAACTTTGCACTATCTCTAATCCTGTCTCTAACTTAGAGACTGAATTAGAGATAGTTTAGAGATAAAATTGCTTGGTTTGATTAAACACATCTTTCTTCCCGTCTTCATTGACAGAGTATCCTCCCTTAATTGATGCCACGTAATACGATCAAAATATGGTATAACAGTTTTATCATTATTTAAACTTTCTCATTAAAAGAAAGATATATTACATAAAAAAATATTATAATATATAGATTTTGTATCCAATTCAAGTAGTATACTTATAAATTAATTATATTATACTTAAAATAAACTGATAATCACGCAAAGACCGCGTGTCAACGATTCTAGTGTAATAGTATATAAACGATTATATGATTCTCGAGTTTCCCTACTATGATATCTTTTTTTTTTTTATAGAGGAAGCATTTCAATTTTTGGTATTCCTTCTTTTAATTAATCAATCCATAATTTCACTAACTCAAAGCATATGTCCGGCAGAGTTTTTGGTTCCTTTATTATAAGCCATTTTAGTTCCTTTATTATAAGCCATTTCATAATAACTATAATTATTGGAACATTCAAAGCATCAAATATAAATTTAAGTTATATATCTATATCCGTAATAAGTTTATCTGATTACTATATCTTGTTCTTACTAAAAAAAATTACTATATTTTGTTTGGTTTTGCAATAACAAATAATTTGTGGGTCCACGCGTATTAATCGATTGGGACCCACATAATACAAAATTGATTCCCATTTAATAGTGTTCGGGTCCATTTTTTAAATTGTAGAACAATCCTTATAGTTTTTTATTCATTCGATCTTGTCCCAAAAAGTTTACATTGCCCACTTATGTGCCCACTGTAAATTGTAGAATGTTCCTTTTAGTTTTTAAATTCTTTCAAATTTACGCACTTGTGAGCCCACACATATTAATCGATGGGGGCCCGCATAATACAAACTTGTTCACATTTAATAGAGTTGGGGTCTATTCTAAATTGCGGAACAATCCTTATAGTTTTTAGCTCTTTCGATCTTGTCCCAAAGGTTTTACGTTGCGCACTTATGGCCCCTGTAAATTGCTGAATGGTCCTTTTAATTTTTAAATTATTTCAAAATTTTCCAAGAAGTTTTATATTATTCACTTATAGGCCTCACTGGAAATTGTTGAACTATCCTTCCATTTTTAAATTCTTTCAATTTTGTCCCAAAACTTTAGCTACTATATTCTTATTTGTTTTGCAGTAATAAATAACTTATGTGCAAGCGCGTATCAAACAATTGGGCCTTACTTTACATAAAATATACTAGCACTTAATAACGTGGGGGTCTCCTGTAAATTCTGGAACATTCTTTTTAACTTTTAATTCTTTCAGTCTTGCCTCAAAAGTTTTACGTTACGCACTTATGGGACCCGCTTGTTAATCACAGATTCATAGATGCTCCGGTACGAAGCGTTGAAGATCTTGACTTAGGCGTACGGCTAGAGCTCGTGAGAGACCCAAAAAAACATGGATGGAGGTCATACATAACGACATGAAGCTCAGGGACGTACGTGAAGATTTACTTCTCAATCGACATTAATGGAGGCAAATGATTCATGTGTACGACTCGACGTGATTCTATCACGGTTCATATAGCCTACCCCAATTTATTGAGATTACAGGTTTGGTTCATCATAAAATTGAGTAGTACCATACTTATACCTTATACAATTAAATTTCAAAGTTATATTAAAATTTGTTAACAACGCGTTTGCTTGACCCCTTTCAAATGTGCAACATAAAATTTGTTAACAGCGCATTTGCTTGACCCCTTTCTTGGACTCTGATGTTGAGGGTACATCTCAGAGCAGCCTCGGATACTTTCCTCTTTCCCTTGTCTTTTACTGCAAGCCTAGAGGCTGCCTTTGCTAGACTTGTTCCATGATTAACAGAACCTCCATTGGTCTTGGCATGGGCATTAGTAGCTACCAACATGTAAGCATACCATCAAATAACTGAAAACCCCAACTTCATGCAATTATCACAAACTTCTTTACCTGCAACTTATCTTTCTTCGTTCTTTGCCCCTACTTGATTGTCAACTTGTGATTTATGAGTTGGGACACATCATCAGTACCAATATCACCCTGTAACAAAGCAGTGTTAGTAACTGATCAGAGATTAAAAATAGGCAGAGTTCAAGATAAAAATGAAATACACACATATGCATTTCTCAAAGGAGCAGGTGGTTGATGACCACCAGTTTTCTCAATCTTCGTATACACAACAGCTAGAGGATTGCTTTTCCTAGCCTTGCAACCCCTTATGTTATGACCAACTACATGACAATAACTACATGTAATGTTCATGCCATGCTTCTGCACATTCCTAGTCTCTTCAATTGCCTTTGCTCTAACCTGTTTTAGCTCTTCACTTGTCTTCTTCCTATCATTTTTCTTAGGCCTTCCTGGCATTTTTTTGTGGCACATGAGGAACCAGTTGAGCAGCAGTTGTTTGTGGTTTGGGCCATGCAGCCTGTGCATGCATATGTGACATGCAATGGTTGTAGATTGTCATAAAGGTTGTTTTCTTGTAGCATTGAGGCATAAATTCTTCAGGCTTCATGTGCTGAAAGTGTATGTCAATGATGGCATGAGGACATAGGATACCATTCAGTTCCCATCTCCTACAGCTGCAGGTTGTTTCACCTAGATGCACATCGAATTTGTCATCCCTATGAGTGTGTACCTCAAATTGATCCGGACCATTCCAATGTGCTGAGTATCCCATTGAACTATTCTTTAACCCTTCCTGGATCTTGTAAATCTTTGGACATTCTTCAGACATACTTTTAACTCTCTCCATTGCTTTATTCTTGTATCCAACCCTCTTCATTAGTGTCAACCTAATGCTCTCTAAGCAGCTAATAATGGGCAATGATCTTGTCTTCAATATAAGAACATTAAAGCTCTCTGACTTGTTATTCAACTAGATTTCACTCTTGCTATGTGTTTTGAAGTAAGCCCTTTATCATTGCTCATGTGGCTTTTCAATGAGCCAATTATAAGCTCCCTCATCTCTTTCTCTTAATTTACCCATTAAATACTCAATATTCTCCACTCTTGTACTCATTGCTGCATCCCATAAGATATGCCTTAATGCCAACCCTTTGCGATCTTTTTTGAAATTTGCATAGAGATGCATCACACAAAACCTATGTTCACATAAAGGCAACACCTCTCGGACGACATCAATAAGGCCTTTCTGTTTGTCACTCATTATTGTCCATTGAGCACTATTGTGGATTTTGAGATCATCAACCAGAAGTGACATAAACCACTACCAACTCTTTCTTTCTCTTTCTCAACAATTGCATATGCAAATGGATATATGAAATTGTTTGTGTCCACCCCTACAATAGTTAAAAGAACACCCTCATTTTAGTCTTCAAATGTGTGCCCATCTAGACAGATAAGGGGTCTATAACCACTCAGAAATCCTCTCCTTAGTGCTCCCCAACATATATACATCCTT
Organism: Linaria vulgaris; assembly: GCA_948329865.1. Lineage (NCBI taxonomy): Eukaryota > Viridiplantae > Streptophyta > Magnoliopsida > Lamiales > Plantaginaceae > Linaria > Linaria vulgaris. Next base: position 71,027,530 of record OX415253.1, read on the forward strand.
TTAAACTTAGCAGTTTCACCAACAAGTTTGCATTTTATCTTAACAATTGTACCTTTATTAGTTTTCATAATTTCTCCAGCATATATGTGGTCTACAACCACTCAAAAACCCTCTCCTTAGTGCTCTCCAGCATATATACATTCTTTTAAACTTAGCAATTTCATCAGCAAGTTTGCATTTTATTTTAACAGTTGTACCTTCATTGGTTTTCATAATTTCTTCAGCATACCTCCATAAGCGACTATATTGCTGACATTCTGAACCATGCACATCCTTAAGGACCTTGTGCTTTGCCCTGGATGAGTATTGAACTCCAAGGATGCATCTCAGCCAATAACAGTAACCATTGACTTAACTGACCAATTAGGATCACTTTTTATCTTCTCATAAGACTGATTTGCTATCCATCTTGAATTTTCCTGTGTCGCCACATCTTCTCTTGCACACTCATGTGGGCATGTGTAATTCTTGATCATCAATGTGTCCTCACCAGGGATTCTTGATATATAAATCCTAAATGGGCAATGATCTTGCTTGCATACCATAGTAAGCTTGAATGTTTTTATTCTTTTTCCATTTGATAATTCTTCCTTCATCAATAGCATATTTTCTGACAACTGCTCTAAAGGTATCTACTTCAGTGAAGCAAATACAACCTCAAAAGTGACTTTATCCATATCAACAACTTGATTGAACACTTTGTATGCATTGTAGAGATATTGATCCCTTGGAATATGTTTCTCAGGTGCAACATGTGCATGATTAGCCCTTGTAGCTGGTCTTTTTGGTGGCAAACCAACCCACTCAGCATCTTCATCAACATTACCATCAAACTGTTGGTTGTCTCCAGTGGGGTCATTGTCTTCATCAACAAGGTAGTCAGAGTACTCAGAATCATTACCCACACTTACCTGCTTGGTAAATCTCCATTAGCCACGGGACCTCTTGATGTGCTTGCACCATTGGAAGTGGTACCAATAAGTATGTTGTTCTTCTCACTTTCAAGGTTTGTATTGTTTTCCTCAGGCACATCTTCTACATGTACTTGCTCCTCCAAATTTTGTACTTCATCATCACTTATTTTTGCATCACCTACTGCTTCATCCTCAACATTTATTTCTTCATAAATAGTTGGCAAATCATCACCAACATGTAACTGTTCCTTCACAATTTGTTCTTCAGGCTCATCTTTATCCTCACTGACTCCACCATATGACTGTACAAGAGCATATCGAGCTTCAGTTCTTGGGGCCAAAAAATGGTTACAATCCTTTCCTTTGAAGCAGCACTGGCCATATCCAATGAACACTTATCATCATTAATGGTGATCAAGCTCCTACAGTTGTCCCACCCACATGAATTGTAATATAATACCACAATCCCTCTCACCTCCAGGTCCTTAGCCATGTCAGTTATCTCCAACAGTGACATTTCATCCTTAGTGCAAAAGTCTATATAGTCAGTCTTGCCCAAATAGCACAATGACCCAAACTTCATAAACCTCCCAGTATGTTGAATCATGATGGTGAAAAAATCTTTGTCGTTTCTTGTGAATGAACGTAGGTAAGTGAGTAAGATACATCAGGGAGATATATGTAATTATGTATTTATAAGTTAAAACAGAGGCATTAACATATATTGGCTACACATAATATAATTATATGCATACAAAGTACTACCAATTTGGGTGCTATGTACACATGCAAACGTAAATTAGCATTGCAATCACTCTAAAGCTGCAACTTTTAGTATCAAGCATAAGATTAACCCCAAAATATAATATTGATACCAAAAATGGAAAATATGTGGGCCACTCTTCCAAAAAAATACAATTTCTGGCAAAGTACTAAGCATATTCACATACAATGGCATTGTAAGTAGCATAAAACATATTTGTTTATTACCATGCATCGAAAAGACCCTAAAGTATATATTTACCAAAAAAGGAGCACAAACGACGATTATTTGGACCACACAACCAAAACAATACGATTATTAACAAATGTGACCACAATTTACACAAACTAAGGAAAAACATAAAAAAGTGAACTTTACTTACCATAATCGGGGTGCACTTTGTGAGGGAGTATAATGTCGTTTTTTCCTCGTACTTTCTAGCCCACTCGCTCAAGGATTGACAGTAGATTGCGTAGTTTTAGGTAATTTAATGTATGGGTTGTAAATGGGAGCACTTTTTGGCAATTTTTAGGGTTTGTGATTTTAGGGAAACTGATCGATTTCCCCACCAAAATGACACTTTGCGTACTAGTCGAAGTGAAGTGGCAAAAATGCCCCTCCACATGAGACGCGCGTGCAAATATTCGTTTTTTGACGGTCAAGATATGTCGGGGGGTAACATTAGACATAATTCAAAGCTGGGAACGAAGTGCTAAAAATAAAGCTGGGGGGGGGGGGGGGGGGGAGGGTAGGTGCAAAACAGTTGGGAGCAAAGGGGGTAGTCTGCTTTTTCCCCTTCTTAAATTAAAACAACACTTTTAAAAATAATAATTAAATTATTAATACAATAAAACCCCTTGCTCCAATTAATTAGTATATAAATACATGTGAAATCTGGGGCGGAGGAGCGCGCATGAGGGGGGGGGGTGGCTTCTCATGGCCCTCCAATGAATAACATCTATATATATTTAATATATAGTATATATCTATACTATTATATAGAGAAATGCAAATTGTGACACCAAACTTTTAATTTTCAGTTTTAGCCTTATAATTTTAGCGCTGACATTATATTTTATGATTAACTTGCTAACATAGCCTTAAGATTTAAGCAAGAATCTTTAGCTACAATAATTATGGTGATTGGTGATTTAGGTGGTGTTTGCAAACTCTAGTGGAAAAGTAGAAGTTCACAATTTTTAGTTAAGCCAAAAGCACCCCCACACCAGCTTGAAGATTGTGAGATTTTTTAGCTTAAAAAAAGTTTTGTAACCGAAAAAGCTAGATTTGCAAACACCCCAAAATCACTTATTCAAATAAAAAGCTGATTATAGCTTTTTTTAAGAGTTTGCAAACACCACCTTAGTTTATCACAATTTAGAAATTTTTATATAAATTCTCTATCCTATTTAATTTTTACCCATTTATTTTAAGTTATTTTTGTCACCATACAAATTTTTAAAAAAATTAATTACGCGGGAAGCATGTGCTGATGTTTCTAGTATTACTATATAGTCACACATATTTTAGATCCATGTAATTAGCAAGATTAGGTGATTTTGTTTTCTAATAATTGCATATTACAAGATTTTTTTCTTTCTATATAACGTGTCACATGTATGCTTTAAAAAAAAGAAGGAAAAAGACCTTCTCAATCTTAAGTATAAATGCTGTTAGTAAATTATATAAGAGTTAGTCAAGGCAACTATATGTAATAGCTTCTATAGCTAAATCATACCGTTAATTGGAGTAATTTTTATCAATTTCCCCTAAGGTTCCATGTTTTGGCACGTACCCCCTGAGATTTCACATATGGCAAGTACTCCCTTCCATTAGTTGAATGTTAGTCAACAATTAAACTCAAAATCCGACTTGGTTGACTTGATTGTTTGTTGAGATGATCTGTTTTCTTGTGTTCTACGTTTTAACTGGAACCCGTGTCTCACCCAGACGGAGGAAAGTATTGGTTTGTGGCTAGGACATACAATATCGATCAAGTGAAAACAACTTCTAATAAAGGGTTTTTTCGCGCTTGGTTATTTTATCTTATTTAAGACAATCAACGTGGTCTCTCATCTCACTCTCTGGGAAGCGGGTGTTAAACTCCGTACGATGACAATTATGATTAAAATAAATTTATTTTATATTTGTACATTTATTTTTAAAAGCATTGGTTCATTTAACAAATTTATAATTACAATTTCAAATTTATATAGTTTTAAAATAGCTGAAAGTTTTACTAGATATGTTAAACATTTTGATTAGATAAGAAAATCAGCGCATTTTTAAACTTTGATTCAGTTCATCTATTATTAACATTTATAAAAGAGTGAATCGACAATTCACCCTTGACAATTCATTATTTGATAAATTGATTGAAAATAATGTAAGATTAATTTGTTAGCATAAATAATTTTTAAACACTTATCTTTTATAACATTAGATCTATATAAGTGTGAAATATAAAGTTGCAATAGAGCTCTTTTACAACAATAATTATTCATTTGGCAATATCGCTAACCTAATAACTGATAAAAATATTATAAAAAAAATATACAATTAGTGCATCTATTGGCAATTGATACGATAAGTGAATAATAAATCTACACAAGTTACGGGCATTGAAATATGGTTTCATATTTCTTACACAATTATAGATTTATCTCTTTTTCAATTGATATGTTATTCACACTCATACCTTTCAAAATTTAGTAACAAAAAAAGATTGAATATATATCTCTACATTATTAAATTTTGGATTACTGTTAAGAAATATAATTTGTTTTTCAAAAACATTGCTAAATTGGTTCGAAAAATCAATTAGATAAAGTATTTATTATAAAGATACCATCTAAGATTTTAAACTAAAGAGAATATATCATTTAGCGAATGTGGGAGAATACGATTTGGTAGTCATACTTATAAGGAAATTGAGGATTTGATTAAGCCTAACTTGAGGAGCGAAATAAGGAAACAAACAGATGGAATTGTTTTCACTAAATCCACTGACGAGATCCAGATAACAAATCTTCTAATACTTGCTAGTTAAGTAATATTTTTACGGAATATTCTAGGAGTAATTTTAGTTAAGTTATCTAGGAATGACGAAACGAAAGATTTTAGATATCTCCTCCCACGAGCAAAAATTTTCTATTCCCACTCTCTATTCCCTTCTCTATTCCTTCAATAATGTAATGACATGTGGCTTACCCACAAATTAATTAAGTCAATCTACAATACAGTGTTACTTATTTCTTTACTTTTCTCGTGATAAAGTATAGTTTTATTTTAAATTTAACAAAAATATTTTATAATAAATTCTATATTATAAATTATTTTCTCTTAATACGCTAAAACTAGGGGGAATCACCTCTCTGATTTATAACAAGCATTTTTTTAGTCAAATAATTGTAGCATGTATTACAAGATTCTTGCGTTAAAATTATGAATAAAAGTTTGAATATCCAATGATATAATATATTATTTCGAAATTTAACAAAAATATTGTCTAATATATTGAAAGAAAAGTAATAAATCCATATTAAAATAAGGTAAAATCACATGTCAGGTGTATATTAAGCGTTTGTACTTTGTATAATCAAATAACTAACATGTATAAAAATATTCTTTTGTAGAATATGAATAAAAGTTTGAATACCCAATGAGTATATAATATATGTTTTAAAATATCAAATATTTATTCATAATTTAACACTACGTGGGTATATGTTGTAATAAATTCCTAATGCATCACATGATGGAATACAAAGTATTGTCATATGTATATTGGTTTATGAACATATTCATTTGATGATTTGATTAATGGAAAGTAATTTATTTAAAATTTGTAATTGTAATAATAGTAACTATTGATTTAAAGAAAAAAAATTGAAAATTTTAAATCAATTAATCTTGTAGATTCATTGAATTAATTTGATGGGTTAATTTTGTAGACCTATACAAGCCACATGTCATTAAATTATTGAAGGAATAGAGAAGGGAATAGAGAGTGGGAATAGAGTATTTTCGCTCCTCCTCCCACACGTTGGATGAATTTTGTAAACCACCTCAAAATATTCGTGCAATACTATATATCTTAACTGACACGATACAAAAGTTCCCTAATAATGTATATTCAATTTTGTATTCAGGACTAAACTACTGGTAACTTCTCTCAGTGCTGGCAATTGTAAGCACAGTTCCTAAGTCATAGTAAAGAATTAACACGATTGAGTATGACAATTTACTTGTGGTAATAGGGAGGGTTGCAATGTATTCTTGTACATGAATATTTATTTGAAGGGTCTTATAATTTCTATTCTGCATTGCACACTCGAGTTTGAGACAGGGCGTGCATCATACTAGCATAACTATGAAACATATTGGTTTGTAAAATCTACATGATGGAAACCAGAATATATGATTCATCAATGATATTTGTTACGTACCTCATTTTTACTTTGGGGGGCGAACCACAGAAACAACCACAACCTCGATATGTTTGGCATGCTCACGTTTAGCCCGGGCAGATTGCTTAGCAGCTTCAGGCAGTGCTGCATAGTTTTGCATATAGGATAGTGTCTTGGCTATCATCTCTGTGAGTACAACTATCTGTTCCTAAGCAGTCAGGGCCTTGTTTTTCCAATTGCTGCCACTTCGAGCGAGAATCCTCATGAGTCTTTCGTCCTCGACATGTTTAGCTGCTCTTTGAGGTGGTCCTTGAGTTCCCGAACCTGAATTCCTCTAGCAATAACAAGTTCTTGGGTAGCTACTGCATCCCTTACACGTTTGCTTGCAATGTCTCTTTCCACAGCTGTGTCGCGTGCCCTTTGTGCACGCTCTTGGTCAGTTAATGGGCAATTTGCCTCTTTATTTGCCTGAACATGCAGTTAAAGATTGTGTGTTAGTAATTAATGTATATGTGAATCAAAACAGTTATCTATATATTGGGTGAAGCTCTTGATTTTTTCTTTTTTTTTTATTTAATATTAAAGAACAAACATTAACTTTTTTATTTTGCATCTAAAATTAAATAAGACTTGGATTGAACATGAACATAATGAGAATTTATAAGCAGTAGGTTTCTCATTACAAAATACTAACCGTATGTTCAAAATAGAAGAACATATCAACACCATAAGGTTAACAATCAAAAAAATAAAAAATGAAGAAGTAATTTAATCGACTGTACCTTGGAGGACATGGACTATTTATATCTTTTCCTCACAAGTAGATTCAGTAAGACCATGATCGCACAACCTCCCAAAAGCAGCCAAAATGGCGCGGTTGCAGAGTTGTCAACCAGCTCCGTGTTGGATTCTCACCTGGGACTTTCACCAGACTCTGAGAGCCTCACCGCTGGAGTCTTCCGTCTCTAAAACAATAAAGTCTGTCACAAAACTCTGCCATTGCAATTGTGTGATAATCCATGAGTCACTTTCTCTACTATTCCCAACAATTTCCTCTCAGAAATAGAAAGGCTGATTCCCATTTTCCTCACATAAAATGTCTTTTCTGAGAGGCAGAACAACACAATCATGTACTACCTAGGTGTTTTACTTTGATTGAGGTTCATGACATGTCCACTTGTTTTGATTAACAAACCAAGAAATAAAATAAAAATACTGATATAGATAGTCCATTAAACTCCAAACAATTACTCAAAAAGCTAAACAATTTCTTTGAATTAACACAAAAACAGAAAAAATGAAGAAGCTTAGATTAAAAATGAGATAAAAATCCATGACTATCTGCGATATCTAAGAAGCACCACTTGTTTGATTGATACGATTAAGTGCCAACACAAATGGTTACTTCCATCAATTTTTTGTTTGATTTGTAGAATAAATAAGAAAAAGGACAAAAAAACTTTAACTTCTTTTATCTCTCCTGCTCGACCCTAGCACCCCACTCTAAAAAATGCGTACTTCATATTTATTGTCATAACTTAATCTTATAGTATATTTTATTTAGTTTATATTTGGTTAATAAGTAGTGGAGATGTAAAAGAAGAAGTTGAGTGGTAAAAAATAATTAAACATAGATGATGATGTTACACATAGTTCAAGAAATAAATAATATAAGTCAAACATAATACTCAGTATTACATATGGTACAAATTAAAGGCATGAAAACATAACATATAGTTCTAATAATACGATATGTCATTTAATTGAAAAAATATAATATGGTTGAACTTTAAAGAAATAGGTTAAAAAGGTACTTTTTGGATTAATTGCACTTTAATCTCACAAATCAAACAAGAAGTATTGGGGTAACCATTTGTCTTAGCAAATAATCTTATCAACCAAATAAGTGGCACATAGTAAATATCACATAAAATCATGAATTTTTATCTCGTTTCTAATCTAACCCATTCTTATTTGAGTTAAAATGCATCTTTGAAGTCAAACGAAAAAAAAAATGAATCAGAAAGAAAACTAATCGGCTTAGTTGTAGAGTGAACTACGTTGAACAATTGGGATAGGCTTTTATAGTGAAAACCCTAAATTGTGCGGCGGAATTTGTTGGTGAACCAGTTATATGCATGGTTTAAAGTTGCGGTTTCAGAGTAAGTTTCGATCAGTTAAAAATTAGAAATATTTCGAAATATTTCGAGATTTTTTCGGCATATTTTGAAGAATTCGTAAAATTATTGGTTATAACTATCATGGAAACTACATGTAGTGTTCGTTTCGATAGAGTCAAAAACAGAAATATTTCGTTACTTTTCGAGGAAACTCATGGAAATTTTGATCCATGGTTATATGGGCCAAACTAATGAGATTAAGGGGTCCAAATTTTGTGAACTAAGATACACCCAAATAATACGTGCATATGCCATGTAATTTATACTTTGATTAATTGTTCGCTATTAAATAACTTTGTTACTCATGTTCTACAATTCCACCAAAGAATAATATAAATAATTTATTTATCGTACAATTACAACATACTATAATTTACTTCAAAGAAAACCCCGTTACTAAAAATATATTCCCCAAATCCTGCTATAGTTAGTTATAATTAGTTCATCACCCCCGCTTTTCAGATAACATATTCATCCGTCTACAATTAAACAACGGTATAGATCTATCAAAAGCCTAGGTGGAATAATTAGGACAAACATATTTAAGCAATTTTGTGGACAAGCTAGACTTGAACTTGTCGCGACTTACGTACCCATTCCGGTAACAGAAAGTTGTAGTTGAACTCCAAACGCACACTTTACGCGCCACATCGTAGTTTCGTAAGGCACTCGTTCTTCAATTTTTCCACACCTCATCCTATATATGTTGCACTTGGCCTTTTGTGACCTCGTCGGCACACCACTAGCAAATTACACAATACTAAGATCTTAGAAATTTGTTTTGTTTTGTTGATTTTTATGAATTCGACTAGTGTGGCCGGTGTGAGGCCGATCGAGCAGCCACGTTCGAATTTTCCATCACAATCGATTGTTTCACATGTTAGTTTGTATTTGTAGTGTCGAAATGACATCATGTTCATCCTCAAAACTCGGCCGCTCCAATCACATTCAAAAAGGAATTTTTGGGATTTGCTTAGCAAGAGGTGGAATCTCGAGCTAGCAATGATGGGATTGCCTTGGTTTGAGGCTGTGGGGGGCTAAATTATAGTTCTTAAATAAAATTGCACATATATTACATGATATTTATTTTAATTATTTAAATAGTCAAAATAAATAAATTACATACAAATTATTAAAATAAATTGAAAACTTCAAATAAATTCTAATATTCTTGGGCATTTAGAATTACATAATCTCATCACATTTAACTGTTGATTAATGATTAAATGAACTCACGAGAAAAGATGGATGAAAACCACCTCGTTAATTGTGGATTTGTCTGATGTGCATCATGATGCACAACAGCCCCTCTCACAGAGGGGGTGGGGGCTGTTGTGCAGCATGCTACACACCAGACCCTCCCTTAATTGTGCTGGTGGAGTATCGGTTCCTTGAATATGCAATTAATTCTCTTGAATTAGTGGTACTAATAAAGGCATTAATAGTTCCATGCAAGTTCAACGTAATCAAAGCAAAAGTGTGATTTTGCTCTATATCAATTGCCATAACAATATTTTAAGGGTCCCTGACCAAGGTAATTATAACACAATATAAAATCAAAATGAGCCCACCAATGCCACAAGCAATAAATAAGCTTCACAGGAAAGAGATATAATTATAATTAGATATTTTATAAAAACAGTTGCAATGTAAAACTTAGCACATGAAAAGAAAACAAATAACAGAATTTGATATTACTTTTGACATTGTTTCATGACCCTATTAATAAGATGTATGAGACTTTGTGAAGTTTGTTTGCCCTCCTATCTGACGGTGATAATGATGGTTTTCCCTAGAACAAAGAAAGCGAGCGATAGCTCAATGAAGAACACTGTGTTGATGAGCATCCGATCAACCAACCATCCAAAGATTGTGAATCCACCAGTGTTTGATTGCACATACGTAACTGCAATACACAAAATTGAACTGGACTCAGATTTCAACATTATTTAGTTCAAGACGAAGAATAGCCTTATCAACATAAAGGCAAGAACAAGATTGAGATTTTATTTGCCAGACCAACACTTTCACCGCATGATGTCGAGTTTGTCCTAAAAGCAGAATCAAATGTTTTCCAACCGATAATTTCATAAGAGAGCGACCACTGTGTCGATAACTGTACAAATATCTAGGTTCTAACGTATCGACCTCAGACATGAAAATCCCGTGCTTCTAATTCTTTTGTTTTTTTTTAAACGCAAAAAATGTTATTACAGGAGTATAAGACATACTTTTAAAAAGCTCAAACAGTACAATTCGGGTTGATATAGACCATTCTGCGGGCAAACGAATAAGAGCAGAAGGGAATTTTGCCTTAAACCAACTCCATGAGAGAGCCATGATAGTGTCCACCAGTTGCTTGTGATTGCAAAGAATTGGATAAGAAAAGAAGATAATGCATTTTCCTCATGATAATATGATAGTTAGAATCGATTATTAAGAAAAATCCTTTAAGTTGTGTATATAAATCATGCACCTGATTAATTTCAATCTATCAAATGCAATACAGGAATATATGGGCAAATAATACTCACCAAAGGCTTGCCTCTTTTGATATGGAGTAGAAGAGGTCAACAGTACGTTTGAGGGCAAGGCCATGTAATCAGCGGATTCCAAATCACTTTCTGAATAGTTTACAGTCAATGGACCAACAGGATACGAGAACTCAGAATTCCCACCATTGTCTCCATGCCCTGAAGCATCGTTGAAATTATTGCTAGAGACCAATGCATGCCACCGACTAGCAATAGAGCCAAGACTCTGGGCTCTATGGGATATCGTTGCTGCTGCAGTTAGACACATAACTATTCCGACTAATTCAACAATTGATAGCACCTACATAGCATTAGAAAAATAAATGACAAGTTATACTTCTTAGTTAGCTATAATAGTTTAGTAAATGTACTTGCATAGATGTTTAATAAGACCATTGCATCGAACACAGAATCATACCGCGAAATCCCCTGCATTCATGAAGTTGATGATACCCTGATTCTCCGTGGTACGCAACAACGTGATAAACTGACTAACCGTGACAATTAAGAACTCGGAAAGGAGAAATATCCTGAACCTGTGGCTTATCTTGGATAGATTATGCGTGAGACTCATGTGCTCCTCAATGTAGACGGAAACATCCAAATCCTTCTCCAGAATCTTCCCGTAATTCTCAAAGTGTATAACTTGCAAATTACCTACTAAATTGAACAGAGTACAACCCGCCAGAAACACCAGTGTGGTATACGCCCAAGATACAATAGACGCAAAGAACACGATAACGATTAACCACCAAGGCTCATCATGATGCACGGATAAATTCAGAGTAGTTTCACGCGCTACCTTCAGTGCAATACAAATTCCAAACCACGATGCAAGCAAACGATAGAACCTCTACATAACATATACAGATCATCAGAATCACTCACATGGTTTACTAACTAAGCCCATTAATGAAATCAAGATCCTCTTGTATTTGAAAATTTATTTCACGCAACCGTTGTATTGCTGACGTGGTGCAACCACAACCAATACACGGTTGGAATGAGGTGATGGGTAGTTATTTCTTAAATTATAGGAAATCTTAAATCTGCATTAAGTCTAGATCATCGGTTGCACCATCTCACCAACACAACGGTTGTATAAAATAATTTTTCAGGGGCAGAGTATGTATAAACAGAATGAATGAAGTTAGTTAATTACTCGAATCTTTTGAAGGTAGTGTTTCCGATAGTGGGCCGACTGTCCGCGGCAGCGATCGACAAAGAGGGCGTTACGGATGCGGTACTTGCGGAGTTTACGCGAAATGCAGGCGAGAGAAACGGCGGCGACAAGAGCTCGGGAGACGATGATTTCGAGCTGGAACGCATGGATCTCGAGAGTGTCGTTGCAGGAGGAGTTGGGGGTGGTGGGGGTGGTGGTGCACGGCGAGTACCTGAGGATGGAGAGCGGCAGCACGACGGCGAGTACGGAGAAGACGAGCCACGACAGGAATGCTCGACTGAAAGTGTACTGACAGAATCCGAGGAGTCCGAGGAATCTTTCGAGCTTGTTTAAGGATTCGTCCAGCTCGTAGTCGGAGCCTTGCTGCAGTTCAACGGAAGCCATAGAGGAGGAGGAGGTACAACTGCCAACTCCACGAGGTACAAGCAGTGAGTGAGTACACGAAGAGTAGAGCGGAAGATGTGGAAGTGCGAGAGGGAATACAAAATTAATATCCAAGGCCTAACTGACAGTGACTCTTGATTCCAAGTCAAAAGTGCAATTCCGAGTTTACCCCTTACTTCAAATGTTCATAAAGTTGGGGTGGAATATTTAATTATTTTGATGTATCAGTATGTAGTAAATGATGAATAGTATGGACTATGGAGGGTCGCGCAAAAGTCGGAGATTTCATATGGATTCGAAAAGAATTTCAGAATTTGAGATCTGATATGAACTTTAAAATAATCTTATGGGCATCTCACTTTTTTTGTTTCTAGATTATACCAATAATATCGCATGAGATTTGACCTAATATCCACTTATACCAATAATTTCCACTCTTACTTTTACCAATAATATCATTGTCACTTGTTGATCTATTATATTATTTATTTCGGGTAGCTTTGATAGATTAACAACTTTGGAGTAAAATGCAAAAACTTACTCAGTGTTATTTCAAATTAGCAAAAACCTCCATGAGTTACTTTTATAAGCAAAAATATCCCCGTGTTATCATTATAATTAGCACACCGCACCCAAACTTGTTTTCTCCTTTGACTTTCAATGAAATGTCTCTTTTGTCCTTGTTGAATTTTTTTTCATGATTTTAAATATTTTATAGGAATTTTCATACTAAAGCTCTAGTTTATTATATAAGTTTATTTAAAACAATTAGAAATGAGAATCCTTTTGCTCACATATTTACGTTTAATATAACTTGTTTTTCTAATACAATTACAACATATATATTTATTAAATTTAAACCTTTCCAAAACTAAGAACTTTATTTTATTTTCAGTTTAAAATATTAAATTAAAGAAAAAATGGGTGATCTTCTTCAACCCTCCATCACCGCCGCTTACAACCACCCCGGTCTCAAGCTTTTATCCAGATCCCAAGCTATTGACAAACAAATTCATGAAATCAAATTACCCCATGAGTTTGGTAAATCAAACAAAATACAAGAAGGATATATTCAGCCAAACCAACCCATCATCTTTAATGATTTAAGTACTGCTAAAATCCGGACGATCAACAGTGGCCACAACTTCCGGGGACGGCGGCGGTGGCGTTGGGTTGGGACTTGGGAGTTGCCGTTGTGATTTTTCTTTTTTTTTTTGGTTTTGATGTTTTTTTTTTTCCTTTTTTCCTTTTTAACTTATTGAATATCACTCAATAATTTCGAAGTAAGGGGTAAAGAAGTAATATGAGTCAAAAAAACATCAAATTCAGATGCAATAGACGCGCGTGACATGCAAACTTGGGCTTTAGGGAGTTTCTTGCCTTTGACCTAGGGGTGTTATGGGCCGGGATCCCGCCGGGACGGGACCCCGGCCCACCGGGAACTGCCGGGGCGGGAGCTGCTCAGCAGCTCCCGTCCCTCCCGCCGGGAACACTGTTCCCGGCGGCGCGGGACTCCCGCCGGGACGGGAGGGCTCCCGGGCTCCCGGCGGTCCGTCAACAAGGAGAAGGGGCTGGAATTTTCCAGCCCCCTTTTTGAGCTAAAACGCACAAACACACATATATATATATATATATATATATATATATATAAAACACACACCCACACACACATATATATATATATATATATATATATATATATATATATAAAATACACACCAGATCGGGCGCGGCGATGGGTAGGGAACTCGGCGTCGTGGCTCGTGGTGAGGCGTCGTGGCTCGTGGCTCGTGGCGGTGGGCAGACCGTGTACTGTGTGTGTGTGACAGTGTACTGTGTGTGTGTGACAGTGTGTGTGTGTGTGAGTACTGTGTGTGTGTGTGACAGTGTGTGTGTTAGAACTGTGTGTGTGTGTGAGTACTGTGTGTTGTTGGAAAAGAAGGGGAGCTGCGGTGGTGGTGCGTAGGCGCGTGGTCCGGCGGAGTGGTGGTGTGTGTGATTCACCACCACCCCCAACCCCACTTCCACCACCACCATCGTGTCACCACCATCACCCCCAACCCCACTTCCACCACCACCATCGTGTCACCACCATCATCCCCAACCCCACTTCCACCACCAAAAATTGCCTCCCCGGGATCCCGCGGGAGGGAACGGGATCCAGTTTGGATCCCGTTCCCTCCCGGCGGGAGAGGAAACGGGATTAATTTTCCGGTTTCACCGGGTTTTTCCCGATCCGGGTTTTTCCCGGTTCGGAAAAAACCCGGCGGGTCGGGTCGGACTCCAAAGTCCCGACCCGGCCCAAACAGCCCTACTTTGACCAAATAACAAAAAGAGGTTATTGTTAATAAAAATAACAAAGATGTTTTTGCTAATTGGAAATAACAATGGTAGGTTTTTGCATTTTATCAACAACTTTATCAAAGATCGACAAATATTATATTATTAAATTTAAAAATCTGTTAAAAAATCGTTATTCTGACAAAAAATGGTAAGTTTACAAAGGTTAAGTAGGTTAGTGCAGATAAATCTTATTTAGAGGAAAAATTACAAAAGGGCATTAAATTAGGGGTTTGATGTTTTCCCCACATCATTTATATATATATATATATATATATTTTTTTTTAATGTAGGCTTTACTACTATAATGATTATGGTCAATTTTTGTCCTCCTTTTTTCTTGTTAAGCCATAGCGGGATAAACTTCGTGCATTTAGACGAATCCAATTTCAATTGCAGCCTCGTAGGCTATTAATTATCAATTGTTACGTAATAACTAATTTATGCATTTCAATTTAAGAAAACTCACAATTTTAGTAGTTTCAAAAAGTTTTCATGAATCTTCAAGCAATTATCTTTTCTACTTACAACATGGTCGGGTTATGGTTGGTTGTTCCTCATACTGCCTTGACAACCATAATGTTTATGATAACGTATAGAAGTGGATAATCTGATAAGATTTGATATATTTGTGGCATTGAAAGGGGCGCGCCACAGTCGCGGGAGAATACAGAGATCTAGAGGAAACCCCAATTGAAATTTGAATTGAAGTCTAGTTTTAAACTAGATCACGAGGTAAATGTATGATTGTGCTTTTAATGAACAGGATAAGATTACTAATGTTTATAATGCTGGCTGACATATAGATTATAAAATAGCACAACATGGTTTTTTAGTGTCCAATAAAAAGGATGGTAATGTTTTCAAAATCACAAAAACCGCTTTCAATACTACATTCTGTAATAAAAATTGCGATGAGCCGACTTGTTTACGCTCGGCCCATTATCCCAAATGAGTCACACAAATTACATTTAGGGAAAAATGACAAACTAGCCCTATCGTTTGGACGTTTTCGCGAAACTATACCCAACGTTTGAATTTTTGCAAAACTATACTTGACCTTTGCATTTCGACAAAAACTATACCCCAACTTTTATTCCGACCAAATTTAAATTTTTACAGGGGCAAAACCGGTACTACACTTCCAATTTATTTTAAATTTTTTAGTAATTTTTAAAACTATCTTGAATTAAAAAAGAAGAAGTAAAACATGTCGTCTTCCTCACAACTCCGCTACCAATCACCAACCGTCACCAACAAACTCACCACCCCCACCACCACCAATCGCCCCATCTCCGCTTCCAATCACCAACCGTCACCAACAAACTCACCACCACCACCACCAACCGCAAATTAAACATCATCTCAGTTCATCATCACCACCGCCGTACAATCATCGTCACCATCACCATCGGTAAACATCATCACCATCATTGTTCATCTCCACCATTGTTATAAGAATTAACCCAAAAAGAAAAAGAAATAGAAAAAAATCATCACAGTTGTCCTGTTCAATTCCTTATGCTAGAGTAACGGGTTAATCAAAGTTAGATTCAAAAATTCATCACAGTTTGATTCGAAAGGGAAACAGATCTATGGGACTCGTCGGAGTTACGAGTTCGCTGAAAAAATGGAGGAAATTGAATTAATTGGACTCGCAGGAGTTAAGAGTTCGTCGGAAAATTCACCGATTCTCGATCCATCAACAATGTCATTTCCAGATCTGGAATCTTCCAACACCGTCGTCTCGAAAGCTCGACATTACCTAACAGTTGGGGTGGGTGGGGGGGGGGGGGGTCTGGTGAGGAGGAAGACGGGTCATTTTAATTTTTGTTTTGTTTTCTTAGAAGAGTTTTTTTTATTTTAATAATAAAAAAAATGATATATTTTAAATTCAATATTTTTTATGTATATATTTGTGAAATGTCTATTTTGCCCTCGACAAAACGGAGTGGTGATGTCATAACGTCAAAATATGACGTTTTTTTGGCCGGAATGAAAGTTGGGGTATAGTTTTTGTCGAAATACAAAAGTGAGGTATAGTTTTGCAAAAAATCAAAGGTTGGGTATAGTTTCGCGAAAACGTCCAAACGATAGGGCTAGTTTATCATTTTTTCCTCATATTTAAAACGAGCCAAAATAATCGTTTAGATGTGCACTTCTCTTAGCACTAAATATAAAAAATCATATCTAGATTTACCACATAGGTGGAATTCGACATAAATTTTTTTTTTTAACAAAAAAATGAGGTTGGAGACTACACTGAGGTATTGTGATGCTCATTGGTACATATGATGGTTTTCCATTTATTACGCCTACTGATTGGGAACTTGTAGGTTTTCGTATCGTATTTTGTTCTACAATTTACTGGTATAATGTCAAAATGTTATGTTATGCCTTCTCATTGTATCTTATTATATATGGTAAAAAGTGTATAAGTTACTTTCTGATAATAGAGGTCATCGTGTGCTAGGTCCTTGTATATTTGAAACGGGAGCAAAATGGACAATATATATATATATATATATATATATATATATATAAAAAGTGCATGGTATTCTATTGTCACATACTTGGGTCCTTGTGTTAGGTTTGATTGGAACCTTGCGACTTTTACAATATTGCAATGCTATGTTAGGGTTGCCTTATGTTGAAAGAACAATGAAAAATAACATTATTAGAATGTTTGGAAAATTATTTGTGATATATTTCAAGTTTTGACCTACTCCTTCAAATATTTATACTCAAATAGACAATGATGATTTATATGCTGAATTTTTTCACAACGCCGATTACTACAACTGAACATATACAAGAGAATTTACGCAATTTAAGGAACTTTATAAAAGGGGTGTTGAGTCATTTGAGAACAATTTTGACATATTACATTGGTGGAAAAATAACGAGAGCCAATATCATGTGGCTGCTCGTATCGCTAAAGATTTTCTAAGTGTGCATATGTCAACAATTGCTTCAAATGCATTTACTGCGGGACATTGCGTGCTTACGCATGCAAGAAACCAACTGACACCTTAAAACATTATGTATTGTATGTGATATAGAAAGACGAACTCGATCACAACATAGACAAACAACATTAAGGTGAATTGAAACAATACTGGAAAATGATAATGCCGATTATAACATGATTATTCCAAATTCTTAAATCAAACATTGGCCTATGGATTTTTTCTTTATTGCAATGTCTTTTTTATAGTTTGCCTTTTATGTATTTTTTTCTCTTCATATCTTAGCATATTCTTGGAGTTCACTTTTTATGTCTATTTTATCAAAAGATTTTTTTAGAGTTTTATGTTTCTTCACAATTCCAATCTTGTTTTATTATATGAAGGTAAAATCTTAGTTATCTATGTAATCTTAGTAGGCTCCAATAGCAAGACCCGATGCATCTAGTCAGTTCAAAGGGATAAACAAAATTAGGTAAGGACAACTCTAAAAGTGATTTCATTTTGTATTTAAGTTCCTGAAATGGTGATTGTGGCTGTTTCTGCAATATTTTTTTTGCAAATCAGTAAGACGTCCAACTATAGTTGAGTAATGTTGAACAAACCGACGATAGTAACACGTAAGTCCAAAGAAATCACATAGTTCAGTCAATGTACGGGTGGAGGCCAATTCATAATAACTCGAATCTTATCTTTTTCCACACTTTCCCCTTGTGCTGAAATTATATGCCCTAAATATCGCACCTCTGAAACTGCAAATACACACAGACATCTTAGCAAAGCAATGATTCACTAGCAAGAGATGAACTCCTGTTGTAACTTAAGTGGCTTTCCTTTGTTTGGTTGTAAACTAATATATCATAAAAAATTACTAAGAAAAATTGCCTTAATGATTGTCAAAATAAATCATTCATGACCTATTGAAAGGTAGAAGGTGCATTAATCAATCCAAATGACGATATGGTATGGCTAAAAATTTATAGCGGCCATCAGCTGTTCTAAAAGCTGTTTTGCGCATGTCTTCAACTGCCACTGGAATTTGATGATACCTTGCATGCAAATATATCTTAGAAAAAATAGTTGCTTCTTGGAGTTCATCCACAATAGGAATTGGGAACTTGTCTACTATAGCTATCATGATGCAAACGATATTGTACTTTCTTTTATTAACCATTGATTTGTAATTAATTGTGTTGTGATGGTTTTTTGGTATTGGTAGGGTTTCACGTTGATAGGTTTTGCTTCAAGATTGAGGTGTATGTGATGATCATGAGTAGAATGTAAGGGAAAATTTGCGAGTTGCTGAAACATAATAAAATTGTTGGATCGGGGCTTGATACGATGTTACTCGATGTTATGATAACACTAGTTAAAACTAATGTTATCTTAACACTCGCTTGATCACATAATATTGCAACTTTAAGAATAATGATTTTATAAAAGATTTTTCTCTCAACTCTCAAGCTCTCCACTCTCAAATTTACTGAAGTCAACCAAGCAACAAAGAATAACTCCTTAATTCTAAAAGACTTAATTCGCTAAACTAAAACCTTGGTAAAGCAAGCAAACTCCTAAACAACAATAAATCTAATCACACAGATTCTTTAGCTATCTTGTCTTGTTGTTTCTCTTGATGTACTTCATGCCTTTATAAAGATGTGTACATTTTGATCTTCAAGGCACGTTATACATGGTTTCGTACGTCTTCAATCTTCCTTGTACAACTCTACTTCTTCAATATGGAGTGACCTTGGAAAGTTTTCTTGTAGCATCCTTCTTGAAAACACGTGCTGCTTTATATAAGGAAAGAACTGAATATGGAAACTAATTGATTCAACTCATTTTAAGCAAAAACCTGGAACATTCATAGACAACTAAAATTGTGGAACTAGGTTCATAATTGAATAAAGCCAAAACACAAAAATATTCGAAGTAAACAAGATTGTTCAGTGTTACAGTGTTGGTGCATAATGTTACGATAACACTTCATTAACTTAATGTTATGCTAACATTTCACAGTATCAATGTTATGATAACATTGCATAACATTAACACTTTACATAACATCACATTTGTGTAATAATAGTGTAATTTCGGGTTCAAGAGTTGTGATTTTTGGACTGTCCTCTTCAGAAACAGTAAATTGTACTAACTGTATTGAATAACATGACACCATTGCCTCATTTTGCACCATTTGACTGACTTGAGTGTATGTTGCAAGGACCAAGTCACGACTTCCACTTATATGATCAACCTTCCACCGTAATTGAAGACCATGCAAGGAATGGAGAAATCTACGATAACCCCCCCCCCCCCCCCAAGTTCATAGCCACTCCATTTACAAGAAAATATCTGCACCTTCAATCGGAAACACAACGACGTGTATCACAAAGTCTTGCCCTTCCAGAGAAATGTGCATATCTTCACAATGTCCTTGGCATAAAATATGGTCTATGTTTCCAACCATAACAAAAATTTGGTGTCCTACCAACACTTGGAAGTTTAAATGACATGCCAAACGAGTTTGTATAATGTTACATGAACTCTCCATATCAATTAGAACAGAAAAACACTGTCCTTCTATCACCCCTCCAATCCTAAAAGTTTTTGGAGTGTCAATTCCCATATAAGCTGCAATAGACATAAATTGGGGCTTATGGGTTTTTAATGTTGGTTGGATTGACATGGTCGAGTATATACCATTTGGGTCATCAATGCTCCAATCCATACCCACTTCTTCTTCAATTAACTCTTATTCGTGTTCATCTCAGTATAATATAAGAACCGAAGCTTTTTACAATGATGGCCATGCCAAAAACACTCGTCATAGTTATAGCACAATCCTTTAGCTCTTTGTTGTTGTGATTCTACCGGGCTAAGTCGCCTATTAGATATAGGCTCGACATTTTTGTTAGGGTGATTGCCTGGGTTGATGAACTTGCATTCTGGGCATATGCGTTTGAAGTAACTTATTTTGTTGTGTAGACGGGTTTGAGTACGTATAAATAGTTTGGGAATAATTCAATTACCACTTATAACAATAATTGTCGTACTTTTTACAATACTAATATCATTGTCACTCATTCATCAATTATATTATTTATTTCAACTAGCTTTTATACATTGTCAGTAGGTGTTAGGACAACGAGTATAAGTGTTGACACAACATTGGTGTAAACTTAAGTGTTGACACATATATTTATATATGTGTGTGTTTGTTCAGTGGAAATAATTTGCCACAACCCAATTTTCTGGAAAACATAAGAGGGTATTTGTCCGATAGCTTTTAAACATATTTTTTTTTGTATGAAACTGTAGAGGATCCTCTATTTCACTTTTTTGTCCCACTTTCTAATAATAGTATTAGTTAACTAAATTATCTAAGAGATTCATTAAACCCACTCAATGCTTTTCACTCTCTCTCTCAAAAAATAAAAATCAGATAGAATTTATTACTTTTTTTACTATTTATCTTTCCCTCTAAGTTTATATTTCACTCGAGGTAATTTACTTTGTAAATTTGTGCATGTGTTTCTTTTATTGTTGAAAAATATTGATAATATTTTTAGCTTTAGTAAACTTTACCTTTTCCAGATACGTATCACTAGTACAAAATTCTCTTTAAAGATGCAATGAAGTCTTCATATTGCGAAAAAGTATAACATCTTCTCGCATATTTTTCAAACTCTTTGAATTTGAACGAGGGGAACAACATATAACAAAATTCGAACATGGTCTGCAAACAGGGTGTTGGCGAGTCGCTGATATGTGGCTCCGACGTTCTTTAGTTTGAACGACATGACGAGGTAGCAAAACAGTTCGTAATTGGTGATTAGCTAGTCTTTTGGCAATTGTTATTTGCCATGCGTAACTGGTTATACCCTTGGTCTCCGTCCATCGAGAAGAGTAGCTCGCATCCGGTCGTAGAGTCTACGATTTGGTCTTTGTTGGGGAATTCAGTAAAAGTCTCTGGCAGCATGCTTTGTTTATATTAGTGAAATCTATGCACATGCGCCATTTTTCGTTACTTTTTGAAACCAATACAATGTTAGACACCCATCCGTGGTATACGACCTCACTTATTTGCCCAAACTTTAGGAGCCTCTCTAATTCTGACTTAATGATCTTTGATCGCTCAGGTCCATCTTTCTTTTCTTCTATTATACGGACCGCACTTGGGGCTTCACGTTTAGTTTGTTCTCTCTTTCCCAAATGAAGACATGAGCATATTTTTGGAGGACCTGTGTGACTTACTTTTCCATGGTGTCCCCATTTTCGGTGCCAGCTTAGATCTTCCAGTGGAGGTCATTATGGCAATATTTTGATTAATTTGAGTTCTCCAACAACCTTTATTTTTACATCTTCTGTTTTGCACCGATTGTGCATCCTTAACTCGTAGTGAGATTGCTGCTGAGGAGTGTATTGTAGGACGAAGCTTACGTTGCATTATCTTGCGCTCTTTTAATCTCTTCGAATTTAGCCAATCACTAGAAGAGTGCGAAATTTGACTTTGAGATGAATCATGGAAGGGATGGCCTCGAAGTCTTTTATGGCCAATCTTCCGCATATAATGTTATAAGGTTCAGTCGACGCCTTTATGATGTGGAAAGTAAACACTTATGTTCTTTGGCAAGGCCTCATCTGCATATCATAGAATGGAAATGATACTTTGTGTAAGGAGAAACTCCCCTGAAAATCCTTGGAGCGGGATGTGTATGGGTTCGCCTGAGACATGGAGTCCTAGTCTCCCAGAAATCCAAAGGTGGATTGATACATGATGTTGAATGTGCTTCTCATATCAACGAGGATGCCCGGCACACTAACCTTTCGAACGAGGGCTTGTATGACAATGGGATTCTCGTATTTCACAAGCAAACTTTGTAAAGAACATCGTTTCGATTTCATTCTCACTAGTTGTTAAGTATTAATATATATGCATATATATGAGAAGAATTAGTTCTGTCAAAACATAACAAAAGAAAAAAGAAGAAACTAGTGGGAAGTGCATACAATGGATACAGTATGGTTAACAATCAGTTTTTATTTCCAACGTGACAAAAAACGGGATTAATCTTAAGTAATTATCCTTTCTTTCAACAGACAAGCGGTATACAACTCCCTTCATGTCTTATGACTTAAAGCTGGTGATATGTCCAGAGGACTCGGTTGGACCTTCTTCCGACCTTGGATATTGCGTAGTTTGCAAACAATTAGGCCAAATTATGGTTTGAGTGCAATGAGCCGAGTAGAGGGTTTGCGACCGATTCAGATGGAGTTGTTGGGAGCGTCCTTGTCGACCTTGCCTCAAAGTAAATTTCGATAGAGCAGTTTCCACAATATAACAAACTGCCTCTTACATCACTCGAGTTGACCTTCCGGTTGGAGACTGAAATTAGATGGCTCTATATGACCCCTTTTATTAAGGGATTTCTTACTACTTTAGCGGCTTGGCAAGTTCTTCGAGATTTTCAAGTATTTAATTTTTGTGTGTTAGCAATGTACAATGGTCAAACAGGAATACATGATTGTTTAATTATCGGGACCCTTGCAAATTGATAGAATACCTTTTCAATATTTTCTTTGTTAATAATCAATGTATCACAAATAATTTTGGATGAGAAAATTTTCACAAATTAAACCAGCCAATTAATTTACAAGAAGTAAAATAATAGCACTAATCTAAATATAACAATTTTTCGTCATTAATTTATATGAGGACTTAAGAGTTGATTATATCATACTCACGTACATTTATAAACAAACTAGAAACGATGGTACGCGATCTCCGCATGATTAAGAATTTACTTTAATTTGTATAGTGAAGAAAATAAGTTAAATGAGTAAAACTTAAATATATAAGGATATAGAATTTATTTAGAATTTTTTTTGAAGAGAAAAATGGGTTCCATTAAGCCGCACAAGAATGTGCAAAAACGTTCAAATACAGAAACTCTAAAAAACATAACAACTCAATCAGCAACAACTTAACCAAAAAATCGCCTAAAACTGCTAATGACCAGCAAAAATAAGATCAGGAGGATCAGAAGAATTTTCAATTGTCGTACGTGCTAACGAATGCGCCACTTGATTTGCGTCTCGCCCAATCCAACGGATTGTGAAGCCATCCCTTGGTTCAAACAAACGAAGGAACTCCGCCACAATATTCCCATATCTAACATCATTTTGAGTCCGGTAAAGAATGTCATGAATGTTCAAACAATCGCCCTAAAAAATAACCTCTCTCATTCAAGTTTTAGAAAACTGAATCACCAATCACTATACTTATTGTAGTTAATGATTATACATAAATTGTAAGGTTTAGATTAGGCACTCAATAATAAATATTGTGCCAGCACTATGATTATAAGGTTAAAATCAGAAATTAAATGTTTGGTGTCACAATTGCCCTTTTTAATTTATATAATAGTATATACATTTGAGTTTTTAATATATTTATTATCTTTTTATAAATTCTTACAATAATTAATTTAAACATGTTATTTGATGATACAAGTGATTCTTATTATTAGTGAGGCTTTTGTTCCCAGGATTTGCCCATCATGGATATACGAAGCAAATATGAATAAAATATGACGATCGTAACAACACAAGGATTTTACGTGGAAACTCCAAAACCGGAGAAAAACCACGGGGCCCGAACGAAAATACACTATGTAGAAAATTGTTACAACTACACAATTTCTCGCTCAATCCAACGATCCTCACAGAGCCTTTATACCCGTAACACTCCCCGAATACACCTCACACAAATATAGAAATATTACAAGAGGAAATATAAGAGCTATACTACAAAAGAACTCTGAATTGTGGGATGATTTCTTCAGCACAAGAAATGCCTATTTATAGGCAATTCACAAAGGAAGAAACCGTGTGGAATTTAATTCCACAACTCCCAAGCTCCATTATTTCACAAATAATGGCTTTGCCACCAAAGGCCATGTTAGGCTTCACATGCATGCAAGTGGGGGGACCTACACCATGACGTGTTGTCCCCCACTTGCCACCGTCCACAATCTCGACCATGTGCCCCCCGTCGGCCTCTACTTATCTGCCTATAACGGTCGACGATATTCCGAATATGTACATTTTGTTCCCCAAAAACCAACCATTGCTCTCCTTAGAACACTCAGTTTAACCGAAGATGACTCCAATAACATTACAATTATTCAATCATGCAACGAACTATTGCTATGTTGGAACAGTTCGGACTTCGAGAGTTATATGAAATACAATGTTTACAACCCATCTACACATAAACTTTCCACACTCCCAAGTCCAAAAGGAACCGCGAAAATTCGTGGGATGAACTTGGCTTATGATCCCACCAAATCTCCCAATCATTACAAAGTTGTTTGTGTTCGTGACCTAAATCCGGTGTACGCTCGAGCCTCCGAGGTTTACGTTTACGAATGTCAAAGCGAGATATATTCCTCCAAGACCGGTGCGTGAAGAACAGGCGGCAAGCCCTTTACCGCACAACCACATATTTCATATGAAGCGTGGGATATATACGAAGACTTTACCCCAAAACTCAACTTTGAAAATGGAATATACTGGAACAATGCCATACATTGGATCCCTAGGCCAGATTGCTATGTAGATTCTTTATATTTCAATGTTCATCACCACGTGGTTGAGAAGATGCCTAATCCACCAGCATCTGGTTCTGGCTATGATTACATTGGGGAGTCTTGTGATGATCACTTGCATTATGTTGAGATCTCTGGCATGGAAGAACAGTTGAATGTCTACGAGATGAAACGGGATTATTCTGAGTGGTTTGTGTAAGATTATAATATTGGCCTTGCCTTCTCATTAATAATAATGTCCTATATATACAAGAGTAGTCTTGATGACTAAGGAAAGTCTTGATGACTAAGGAAACTAGTCTTGATGACTAAGGAAACTATATAATTACCAAATATACAAAATATATACACAATATCTATTCTAGTCTAATATCTAGTCTAATACACCCCCGCAGTCGCAACGGGAGGAGGACGAACGTTGAGGCTGTCCCGAAAATCATCAAAGAGAATACGAGAGAGCCCCTTAGTGAAAATATCGGCAATTTGATAACGAGAAGGCACATGAAGAACACGAACATCTCCGCGAAACACTTTTTCTCGCACAAAATGAATATCCATTTCAATATGCTTCGTGCGTTGATGCTGTACTGGATTTCCCGAAAGATAAATAGCACTGACATTATCACAATAGACAAGAGTGGCACGTGAGACGGGAAAATGAAGCTCCAAAAGCAAGTTGCGAAGCCAACAGGATTCCGACACAACATTGGCAACACCACGATATTCAGCTTCAGCACTAGAGTGAGATAGAGTAGGTTGCCGCTTAGCGGACCAAGAAAGAAGATTATCACCAAGATATACACAATAACCCGATGTGGAGCGACGTGTGTTGGGCAGCCCTCCCAATCGGCGTCGGTGAAAGCTTTAAGGGTAGAGAGAGAGGTCAGCCGAATGAAAAGACCGAGGGCAAGTGTCCCTTGAATATAGCACAAGATACGTTTCAGTGCTTGCATGTGAGCTTCACGAGGATCGTGCATATAGAGACAAATTTGTTGGACATCATAAGATATATCCGGTCGGGTAAACGTCAAATACTGAAGAGCACCCGCAAGAGATCGGAAAAGGGTCGGATCCGAACAAGGGGCACTGTCGAGGGCTGCACCAAGTTTGGACTTTGTATCCACGGGAGTGAGGGATGGCTTGCATGAAGACATGCCAGCTCAGTCAAGAATTTCCATAGAGTACTTCTTCTGAGAGAGAAATAATCTGGCGGAGTCTCGAGTGACAGAAACCCCCAAGAAAAAACTCAAAGGACCTAAATCCTTCATAGCAAACTCCGAGTTGAGAGAGACCATAATAGAATGGCGCAAGGTAGTGGTGGAGGTGATCAGGAGAATATCATCAACATACAAAAGAAGATATGCAATGTCGTTACCTCGCCGATAAATGAAGAGAGAGTGGTCAGAGGTGCTGTGGAAGAAACCCAGAGTACGAACGTAATCAGTAAAACGTTGGTACCATGCACGAGGGGCTTGCTTTAAGCCATAAAGAAATTTCTTTAAGAGACAGACATGATCAGGACGGGAGGAATCCCTAAAGCCGAGGGGTTGATGCATATATACTGTCTCGTGAAGATGACCATGAAGAAAAGCATTTTTCACGTCTAACTGATGAATGGACCAAGATTTGGACACGGCAAGACTAAGAACTGTCTGTATGGTGGCAGGTTACACCACGGGGCTGAAAGTATCGGCACAATCCACTCCAACCTGTTGAGACCTGCCATCACCATAAAGACGAGCCTTATACCGCTCAAAAGAACCATCAGAGTTAAATTTATGGCGAAAAATCCACAAAGAACGAATCACATTAACATCCCTAGGACGAGGTACTAACTCCCACGTCTTATTTTTAATAAGAACATCAAACTCGTCAGCCATAACCAATTTTCAATTCGGGTCAGCTAAAGCGGCTACAGGGTTTCGAGGAATATGGGAAGGGGAGAGGGTGGCTGATAAGTTAAGGAACCGTTTAGGCTTAAATATGCCACGTTGACTGCGTGTGGTCATGGGATGAGAGGGAGTCGAGGGTGGTGGTGGTCGAGTAGCCGGGGCGACAGTCGATATTGGTGGAGGAGATGGAGGTGCGGTATGGGGAGTTGGTGCCGTGAGTGGTGGAGAGGTCGGGGGATCGTTTGGGTCATGGATGGGGCCGTGAGGTGGAGTAGGGGCGGCTGGAGTGGTAAGGAGATGAGAGGTGAGGAGTGGTGATAAGTCACAATCAAGAAAATTATAAGAGATATGGGAGGAGTTGTTGAGCGTCGAGAACGGAAATTTACCTTCATCAAAGAGGACATGGCGGCACACGATTATTTTCCGACTCGAGATGTCATAGCACTTGTAACCCCTGTGGTTTGAAGGAAAACCTAGAAAGACACAAGGAGTGGAACGTGGTTGTAGTTTATTTATGAGGGGGGAAGGGATGAGGGGATAGCATAAACACCAAAAAACCCGAATATGTGCATAAGATGGATGTTTTTGATATAAAAGATGAAGAGGAGTTTTATTGCCCAAGCATTTGAAGGGGAGAATATTTAGTAAATATGTTGCCATTTGAAGTGCGTGGTGCCAAAAAGAGGGAGGGACGGATGCATGAGCAAGAAGCGTGCGAACCATGTTATTAATTGTTCTTATTTTTCTTTCGAATTTGCCATTTTGTGAAGATGTCTAAGGACAAGAAAACCGAAATTGCATGCCATGATTCGCACAAAATTTATGAAATAAATGGTTATTGAATTCAGTACTATTGTCACATTGAAACGATTTTATGTTACGTTCAAATTGAGTTTTGACAAACTTACTAAATAATGTAAAGGTAGGGAAAACTTGGGATTTATGGGAAAGGGGAAACGTCCACAAAAAATCAAAATAATTGTCCAAAAATAAAACATAAAAACGATGTCCAGACGAACTCAAAATAGGTGACGACCATAAGTCACTATGCACAATATCAAAAGGAAAATAAGTAACTGAACTCGAGGAAATAAATGATAGTCTAATATGCTTGCCAAGAGGACAAGACGGACATAAGGACTTGGACTCTTTATGACACGGGATGGACTCCGAGCGCCGTAAGCAATCAAGGACGGAAGTTCCCGTGTAACCAAGGCGGGCTTGCCAAAGAGTAGGGGAGAGAGCGGCAAAAGCGGTATGTGGAGCAGCGGAAGGAAGTGAGGCCAATGTGGAGATGGGATAGAGGTCGCCAGTGCTATTGCATCTCATAAGTCGGGTGCCCGTCCATAGACCTTCACAAAGAAACCAAAAGGATCAAATTCCACAGTCACAGAGTTATCAAGAGTAAATTTCCGAACCGACACTAGATTTTTGATAATATTAGGAGCATGCAAGACATTATTTAGGGCAAGGGGTGGAAAAGGAGGAGTAAGAGCCGTATTACCGTAACTGCGAATCGGGATGGATTGACCCCTACCAACAGTTATGCCATGATTGGTGCTCGTATTAAAATAGGGTGGGAGCGTACCTTGTTGGGATGTCATATGAGACGAGGCACCGGAATCCATATACCATAACTCATCCGGAGGATTGATGGAGAGGGTGTGCATGGCAGCGGCTATGTCCGTGGGGGCATATGGTGGCGCGGGCGGAGCGGGGGCCGAGTAGTAGGCCTGCGCGGGCCGCAGGCCAAGGATGCCGGGGCTGTGCGATGTAGGCGAGCGCTGTGCGGTCGGGTACGGTGAGGGCGGGGCTGTCCATGCTTGCCCGTAGGGTGAGGGCGGGTATGGCCATTGGCAAATAGGAGAGGAGGCGTATGGCACACCTCCGCGGCCCGTGTTGCGCCCGCCACGACCGCGGTAGCCTCGACCCCGACCCCTCACGCGCGGTGCACGGTTGTCACGAGAGGGAGGAGGGGACGGCTGCGTTGATCCGTCCAAGGGAGGTGGTCCCGTGACTAGGACGGTCTCGGTGGTAGTGCGGGCGATGCGTTTGGCGAGGCTCGTTTCTTCAAGAGTAAGCATAGAACGAGCCTTGGAGAATAGTGGCAGGGGATCACTCTGTTGAATTAGAGTAGCAATACCACCGTATGTCTCAGTGAGTCCCGCCACAAGTTGGAGAACCAACCTTTGATTCGAAACGGGGGTGCCAACATTAGCAAGTTGGTCAGCAAGCATCTTTAGCCTTTGGCAGTAAGCACCCACGTTTGAGAATTCGTCAAGAGTTGTGGACGAAAATTGGCTTTCAAGGTGTACGGCTCTGGAGTTTTTGTTATCTTGAAAGAGTTCAGCCAAACGCACCCAAGCAGAGAGAGCGGTGGAATCTTTCTCGATGAGCGTGTGAAGAAGATCATTCGAGATGGTGCCATAAATCCATTGAAGGACGATGTCGTCAACGCGCTTCCACATGCGCAGTTCAATGGCGTCGTCAGAGGGAGGATCGACCTCATCGGGAACGAGGTGATCCGTGACTCCGAAGGCACGTGCATGAATCTTGAACAATTCGGACCAAGAATTGTATTGTCCGGATTCAACATCAAGTATTATAGGAATAAAATTTCGGATGTTTGTGACCGTGAGGGCCGGGAGAATTTTAGAGGAAGGGGAGGGGTTGGTGGCGGCGGCCATGGAGGTGGAGGAGGCGGCCGATTCTTTTAGAGAAGGATCGGTAGGGTTTGTCATTGAGAGAGAGAGAGGCTTGATACTATGGAAGATTATAATATTGGCCTTGCCTTCTCATTAATAATAATGTCCTATATATACAAGAGTAGTCTTGATGACTAAGGAAAGTCTTGATGACGAAGGAAAGTCTTGATGACTAAGGAAACTAGTCTTAATGACTAAGGAAACTATATAATTACCAAATATACAAAAAATATACACAATATCTATTCTAGTCTAATATCTAGTCTAATAGTTTGCGAAGTATCGCGTTGATGTATCACCAGCTAATTCTGGTCAGGGTTGGTGTGTCTTCAGGCGGTTCTTTGTATTATGCTTGGTTCGGAGTGAGGAAGAAGATGGTACTTTTCTAGTTGTACAGACTCCAGGAAAGATCATACGGTATAATCTTGTTTCCAAGGCTTCCGAAAACCTGCATGAGTTTGATGATAACAAGAGATATTCTTTTAATGAATTTTAGTATTACGATCTAATTCAAAATTAGATATATCCATCTAATATAATAATATTAGTTGCAAATAGTTATTTATATAATTTTATTGATTATTAGTTAGTAGATTTACGTAGTGGATAAGATTGTGGAGGAGTGTGTTAGTAGTAAGTTAGTTAATTTATTTTGTGCAATTAAGTATTTTTTTAGTTTATATATTGTTAACAGGATAGAAAATCACCTGCTTAAAATAAGCGATTATTCAATTACCGAAATTACTGGGTATATTATTATATGATTTATATTTATAAATAACACCGCATTATAACACGGTTTAAATACCGGTTTACTTCGTTAAAAAATTATACTATTCGTATATCGTAAATCCCGACACACAGTTATCGGCCAGATTTATAACTAAAATACTACCCGGATTATGTTCCACTCAATATATTATTACGCGTACGATTTTATATTCGTCCTGGTAACATGACTCATATTCACAAAGAACACAACACGTGTCTGCTGACACATCTTAAATAGATAAGTTACTTACTGTGCTGCTTGAACAGATAAATAACAGTACATATAATAACATAAAAATAACTAATATTAAACTAATACAGATTCCAAACTTAGGGAGCAAGATTAAACTCCTATAAAAGGGAGCAAGACCAATAGAGGAAGGGGAGGAAAGGACGACTTTTCTCCACCAAAAGGAATTTCTCTACGGGAGAATAACTCCTCCCCTCGGAGAACTCCCTCTCCCCCTCAGACTCTTCACGAGGACAACCCCTCAACAAATACAAAACCAATACATCCGATAAAATCGACAAACACCAAATATCCAACACCAAAAACAAGAACTACGAGTGGCTTGATTCCCAATCGGGGGATACGTAGGCATCTCGGAAAATATCTGAGTCCAGCCGCAAATCAATACAAACCAACAATCTCCTCGGGTCGGGATCGACGTTCCAACCCAAATAAATATCTTCCGTTAAATAGGGAATAATTCCAAACCCGTTAACATATATATCTTTCTTTCTTACAAATAAAACTCGAGGTAGAACACTCGTTAGGAATTTTATCCTAACAAGTCAATTGAATCCATGTGTAGTGTTTAACATGATCGTAGTTAATTAGACTCCGAAGTATAGTTCGATTTGTTTGCCTAAATATTTGAAACTCTTATAATGGAATTATAGTAGCTGTGGATAATACTCGCTAATATGATGTATATATATGGTGCTTAGTGCTTCCCGAAAATCAAAACTCAATTTCAAAGCGAAAAAGTGTTGTTGTAAAGATAATTTTCAACAAAAAGCTCTAGTAGGGTAGCAGCCCAGTTTATAAAGGATCTACAAAGAGCTCGACACACAAAAAGACGAGAATCAGCGAAAGGATACTTTCTATGGATATTATTTTTTGGGATAAAAGCATCAAGCCCCCTGAACTATGCACGTTTTTGCGACTTGCCCCCTAAACTAATTTAATAAGCGTTTTGCCCCCTAAACTATGCACGTCTGTTCGATTTGCCCCCTGGTCGGGTTTTTGGCTATTTTTGGCCATTATTGGCCGGATTTTTTCCCCTTACCCGACACATATGTGTTGTACTAGATGTCTATTAGTAGTTGATGACAAAAAGTAGGCGAAAAAATACCTCGAACGGGCCATATTCCGGCTAAAATACACTGAAGAGGAAATCACATTTTGGCTAGAATATGCCCCGTTCGAGATGTTTTTTCGCCTACTTTTTGTCATCAACTACTAATAGACATCTAGTACAACATATATGTGTCGGGTAAGGGGAAAAATTCCGGCCAAGAATGGCCAAAAAATAGCCAAAAACCCGGCCAGGGGGCAAATCGAACAGACGTGCATAGTTTAGGGGGCAAAACGCTTATTAAATTAGTTTAGGGGGCAAGTCGCAAAAACGTGCATATTTCAGGGGGCTTGATGCTTTTATCCCTTATTTTTTTTGAATGAACTAAACCACCCTAATTATCCATTTATCCTAAATCCAGGGTAATGCTAATAATATCTGGCTTATATGAGTTGCTTTTATTGCTTTTCAATTTTCATGCTTAGTCTTTTCAAGTTCATGTTACAAGATACCTACTCCTATTTTCTAAGTCTTTTAACCATGAACCTTTTATTAAATTTGCTACAGAACAGAAATTGCAAGAAGAAAATTTGAGTTACTAGCGCCACTCCTTGAATTGCGCCAAATGCTCTTCGAGTAGGTGCATAAACTCCCTAAGTTTTGCTCAACCAAAAGCATAATTCATGGCTACTGTCATCCAACTACGACTTGTACTTCTTCGCCACAAATTAAAATAAAGGTGGAGCAAATGAATAACAAGAATTAAAGGCTAATTAAGGGTGCGTTTGGTTTCGTAGATGAGGTGAGATGAGGGGTTTAAAACGTGTTTGGTTCGAATGTTAAAAAAAAGGGGGCTTGTGAAAATAGTAGCCAAAGCCCGGTCCTTAGCTGACTTTCTGAACTTAAATAATCACACTGTCCTTACTGTTTCTGATTTTGGTATTCTAACAGCTCTATAAGGGTTATAATGGGAAAAACGCATTCATAAGAACTTTAAAACTCGGAGGACAGACGAACCAAACACGTTTATAAAAAAATTGCTAAAATAATATCACGTGATAACAATCGAACCAAACAGGGTTACTAAAAAGCGAGATAAAATTAAAGCACCAATAGTATAACCATGTATAAGGACATCCTAGAAACCAAACACGCCCTTAAAGTATATAAAACCTTTGAACCCCGTTACTCTGGATTGTACTTTAACGAATAGTTTGGAGTTGGGACAGAAATAAGCTAGCACCAAAATATCATGTTTAATCCATCCCGATCGAGACTAAGAATGTACGTACAAGACTCAGCAAATACCCAATTGACTTGAGAAGAAAACTTGTAAGACTTCTCATTCATCATTATCAGATTTGCACACGATGTTTCTCTACACGATGACACCGAACTGATGCTGTAACTACTAACAGAGTAGGGCAATGCATTTACTTACTTTATAAATGCCACAATTTGTAATGCAAAAGGGCTTCCAACACAGGCTTGCAAGAATCGACCCCTATGAATATGGAACCAGCTAAACTTCTTATTGAAGAACAACAAATAATATCAAAATTTATTTGCAGCAACAGCCAACAGCAGTGCTTGCTCATAATACAAACACAGAAAGTCATGCACCCAAGGAGAGGAAACAACTTATTCCACACATAATTCAACTTTCTTACATCTTAGAAGTAACATAGGGATGATGGATGACAATACGGTTATAAGCATCGAGCGTCAGAAAATCATCCAAAGTTGGCGCAACGCACTGCCTCCTGAAAATCTTACAAGCATCCTTATACATCCCCTTGTTGAACTTATCCTTACCAACCTCCCTCTCTATCCTTGCCATCTCCTCTTCAACAACCCTCCCGAAAAGCTCACGAGTCACCTTCACACCGAGCCCGTCTCCGTCCAACTCCACCCCGTACTTGAGCCACTGCCAGTTCTGAACTCGGCTAATCTCAGCCGTAGCCGCGTCCTCCATGAGGTTGTAGAGAGGGACTGACCCGGTCCCCGTAAGCCACGCTGCCACGTACTGGATCCCGACCCTCGTGTTGAGCCTGAGCCCTTCCATGGTCCGCGCACCTCTAGGGATCTGAAGGAGGTCATCTTCGGTCAAGAGGGCGGCTTCTTCGCGCTTCACGGATTGAATTTGATTGGCTTTGCTTCCCATGTGGCCGTCAAAGACTTCCAAGATTGCCGGGATTAGTCCTGGGTGGGCTGCCCAGGTTCCGTCGTGCCCTGCCTTTACTTCCCTCATCTTGTCTTTCTTCACCAGCTCCAGAGCCGCCTCGTTAGCATTGGCGTCGTCTCTAATTGGAATCTGGGCAGCCATTCCACCCATAGCGTGTACTCCGCGCCTGTGGCACGTCCTGATGAGCAAGTCAGAGTAACTTCTCATGAAGTGCTGAGTCATCCCGACTTGGAATCTGTCGGGGAGAAGGCGGTCAGGGTGCCCCTGGAATGTCTTGACGTAGCTGAAGATATAATCCCATCGACCGCAGTTCAATCCAACTGAATGATCCCTCAACTCGTAAAGAATCTCGTCCATTTGAAACACTGCAGGAAGCGTCTCAATGAGCACGGTGGCTCTTATGCTACCCTTTTCAATTCCAGCCATTTTTTCAGCCCTGTCAAACACATTGTTCCATATCCTAGCTTCCCTGTGCAAATGACATCAAAAGATTTGTTACCCAACATTATTACCCTACTCACATAGCAAAAATTTACTTACAAACTTAGGTTATAGTTATACCTTGAGTTTTCCATCTTGGGGAGATAGAAAAAGGGCCCGTATCCTTCGCCTTGCAGTTTTCGGAAGGCTGCCCAGTTGTGAAAGAAATAGAGCCCGAAATCGACGAGGCAGCCCGCGGCCGGTTCACCGTCCACGAAGATGTGAGCCTCGGGCAAGTGCCATCCCCTGGGGCGGACGAAGAGTTTCGCCGTATGTTCGTTGAGCTTATAAACTCTGTTTCTTGCTTTGTCGTGGAAGCTTATGGTTCCATTGACAGCATCTTTCAAGTTGAGCTGTCCCTTCATAAGGTTCTCCCATGTTGGTGACAGTGCATCCTCAAAATCAGCCTAATCACAACAACAACAATGCGAAATAAATAACTATTCTGTTTTACTTGTGATAAGCTAAAAAGGTGAAGGTACCATGAAAACTTTGGCTCCGGAATTGAGGGCGTTGATGATCATCTTCCGCTCAACGGGGCCGGTGATCTCGACCCGCCTATCGGCTACAGCAGGCGGGGGCGGGGCGCAGAGCCAGTCGGCATCTCGGATGGACTTGGTGGCGGGATCAAAGCCGGGTAAGGCGCCGTTGTTGTAGTTCATTTTAGCTTGAGCCCTGCACTCCATGGCATACTTGATATGGTTCCTGAACTCCCTCTGCAGACCAGCCACAAAGAGGAGAGCATCTTTGCTTAAAATCTTGGCAAATTCAGGATCATATCTTCCCCTTATGTCAACTCCCTCAGGCACATCATAACCAACTATTGTACTTCTCCTTTCCTTTAAAGGAGTACTTTCAAGAAATGTCTCAAAGCCCACCATTTTTTCTTTCTTTCAGAGTTTTTGTATTTTGTTGGAGTGAGTGAGTGTAGGGTGATGCAATATATAAAGGATGGTAGGAGGCAGAGGATAGGTATGAAGGGTGTTATCGTGTTATGGTGTAATGAGAATAGGGAAATTGCATGGATTTATTTGCGTAAGGGATAAATTTAAGATAATAAAGGGCATGGGAGGATTTGGATTTGGACTTTGAGAAATGTGCCTGCCTTGGGTGATGCGGTTTTTGAAGATTAAAGGTGGACAAGTGGCTTCTTCCAAAATTGTGATGCCACCGATATTTGTTATTGCTCGTGGATGATGCGATGCATAGATTGTTCGGCGCAAGAGATTTGTTATATTTTTCAAATACTTCACCACAAATCATTCATGTGAATCAATAATCAATGGTAAAATAGAGTTAAATTATAGGGATAAAAGCATCAAGCCCCCTGAATTATGAACGTTTTTGCGACTTGCCTTCTAAACAAATTTAATAAGCGTTTTGTCCCCTAAACTATGCATGTCTGTTCGATTTGCCCCTTCAATAGATTTTTGACCATTTTTGGCCGGAATATTCCCCCTACCCGACTCATATGTGTTATACTAGATGTATTATGCTAGTTGATGACAAAAAGTTCGGGAAAAAAAACCTCGAACAGGGTGTTCCGGTAAAAAATGACCGAAAATGCGATTTTCCGCTTCAGGGTATTTTCGACCATTTTTGACCGGAATATTCCCCCCTACTCGACTCATATATGTTGTACTAGATGTATTTTGTTAGTTGATGACAAAAACTAGGCGAAAAAACACTTCGAACGGGGAATATTACGGCCAAAAATGGTCGGAAATCCATTGAAGGGGCAAATCGAACTGACGTGCATAGTTTAAGGGGCAAAACGCTTATTAAATTTGTTTAAGGGGCAAGTTGCAAAAACGTGCATAGTTTAAGGGGCTTGATGCTTTTATCCCTAAATTGTATTGTTGTTTCTCGTGTTTCAGTTTCAAATCTCGTATTTTAGTTTCGAATGTCTTTGTACGAGAACTATTTGTTTGCGAAAATTTTATTGACTACGGTTTGTTAAGAAAATAAAAAAGTTACAGTTAGATTGGTGAATGTAATATATACTCATAACCGACTTAACCACAATGATTAACTAAAAAAAAAATTAGTATATACATGATGTGGGGCGCGACATGTAGTTCTTGAATAAGTATTTATTGAATTGCTACCCCTATGTATTCGCCAGTTTACGGTCAAATAATAATAAAATAGTAAGTATAGTTACGTTCCAAATATTATATCCAGAAGTGATGGATTAATTTGTAATAACAATGATAGTTGTCATGTGTTACTACTTTAGTTAAAAAATATTTTTGAATGCAGATTTTAAATAATGATTCTAAGAACAAGAGCGCAAGAAAACACTTTGAATGCAGGTTGAATGAGAATGCAGGAAAGCATTTTGAGTGTCGATTGAATGGAAAAGAACGCAAAATAGAAATAAAATAGAAAACTTAATTTCAGAAGATTGGGTTGATTGCTCAACATATGATGATGAAAGGTGTTCAGGGTTTGGATTTCACTACTGGTTTACTTTAGTAATTCATAGGCAAATTACTTATACTTCCTTGATCTATTGAGCTTTGTTCGAGCTGCTTTGTTGAATAGATTCGTGATCCATAGATGGGTTATCCTGAATCTATAAATTCTTAACTCTCTAGTGACCTATCGGACTAACATAATCAGTCCGGTTGTCATTCGTTTTAGAAGAAAATTTAGGTCTGCATTCCAATCTATTCATCCACTCGCGTTAACACGGTGTACTTTGTCGTGTTAACATAGTGTACTTAGCAAAGATTGTATTCGTGTGATCTAAAGTTGTGCACGATCATGTATGTATATCAATGTCACAAATTGCATGTATACCTAGTTAGTTTAACATCTATACTCTGACGGTCCCAAGGTAGTGCTTCCATTATTCCAAATCCTAAAATGCAGCATATATAACTAATCAATTCAGACACATGAACGCTCAAACAAATCTCAAGTAAATCAAATAGACATATTCATAAATTATAGCTACTTCCCTACTCCAAACATAGAGTAGTTTAGCTACTCCTATAAGTTCAATAGTAAATAAAGATTTAAACAACATAAATAGAGAACAAAGATTATGAAAACTTTGCAGATATAGAGGAATGTTGAATCCTTTAATCTTCTGGACTCATTTGCTTTGTCTCCTTCTTCACAACTCCTGACTCTTTGAATATAAGAACAAAACTATGAAAGACAGAGTCTCAATGGTGTTTCTCTCAAACTCTCTTCACATTATTCTCATAATTTTCTCTTTCACAACTTTTCTTGAGTAGTAAGTAACCTAAAAGCAATTGTATGTCATAGAAAGATGTAGAATGCGATGTTTAATGTGATGGTTGACCTTTCCCTTTTATAGATAAGCCATGTTGCCTTAGGTTAGATCTTTAACCGTCATTTTAAATCTTAAAATTGTCAATTTTGCCCCAGGTCGCGCTTCTCATGTCGCGCGTCTCTCTTGTAGTTGCGTGAGTTGTGCTACTCCAGTGGCATGGGTCGCACTGTGATCGGCATTTGTCGCGTAAGTCGTACTGCTTTCAGTGGTGCGGGTTGTGTTGCTTTCGACATTTGTTGCACAAGTCGCGTTATATGATGCGTGTCGCGTGGCCTTTTCGTGCTCGGGGTCGGCTGTTGGGCTTCTCTTCATGTGACTCTAGGATTGCATTCTTCATCCTTTTAGCGTCGTAGCGCTCGGTTGTTACACCGTGGCACTCCCAATGGAATCCCGCTAAATAACGTCCATTTTGTATCCTTTTTCTATCATTTGTCTTGACTCGACTCAAAACTATAAAATGACAAAATTTGACACAAACCAATAAAAATGCTATAAGAATTCATCAAAAGTATAAGAAAAAGGATACTAAAATAATGTCTTATAAATGCTCATCAAGACCAATTTACGTATTGGTAACGTATATAAAGCAAAAAAGTAAGAACAACAATTACTGAGCCACATTGACAAATTATTTTCCAAAATATGAAAAAGCCAAGAGAACAAGATAACAAAGAGAGAAGAGTGTTATCGGACAAGAAGAGCGCTACTAGGAAAACAACACTTGGTCCTATAAATAATTTTTTAGGCTAAATGATAAGCTTGTATGACTAGTATGTCAAAGTTGAATATCACTAGAACCATATTGACTGGTACCCAGAACTCCAATTAAAAGAAAAACAAAACCACCCGCCATGTACACAATAATTTTTGTAGCGGAGTAGAGACAAAAATCGATCCACTTATAATCCTCTACTAATTGGAACAATAAATCATTTGATTGAAAATGATAACAAAAAACATAAATCATTAGAAAAAGTTCTAGTATACATATACACATAGTATACCTCAAGTACTCTATTTTCTATATGTGGAAGAAGGTAAAATAAAGGCAACCACATATATAGGCAAGTAAAGAACGAAGGTTCTCGTAATATAGCCATAGCAAGAAGAAAGTCATAGCCTTTATATAAGCCTCCCACACAATTATGTTACCAATGAGGAGCTATTAATATATTTTGGACTTGACAAGGTACTTTGCTATAAAGACGACACTAAGGCTCTGTTTGTTTCAGCGAAAAA
Organism: Linaria vulgaris; assembly: GCA_948329865.1. Taxonomy (NCBI): domain Eukaryota; kingdom Viridiplantae; phylum Streptophyta; class Magnoliopsida; order Lamiales; family Plantaginaceae; genus Linaria; species Linaria vulgaris. The sequence continues at coordinate 71,066,693 of OX415253.1, forward strand.
TAGCGGAAAGGGGAAATATTTTTTCCTATTGTTTGGCAATTTGAGATTTTTTCTTAAAAATAAAGAAAATTTTTAAAAAAGAGAGAAAAACATGGGAAAATTTATGCTAAAAAACCGTGCGAGAGTTATCTTCTATTTTAAAATTTATCTCACTTCATACAAAAAAGGTGAGAAAGTTTCATCAAAGTTTTTCCAATCTTTTAAAAAAAAAAAAAAATCTCACCAATTTAAACAAAATTTCGTTTGTTAGTGCCTCTACCTATCACTCTTCTTCATCTACACAAGGTGCATAAATATTTATTTCAGTTATATTTTTATTTAGCTATTCATATATATTCTTTTTTTTTTTTTTTATGAATTGCTATTTGATTTGTGGGTTGTTTTTCTTGGTTTTTTGAAATCATGTTTTAATTTCAAATCATGTTGCGGAAGTATTTTAATGGTATTATATATAATACATGTTGATCCTAATTATTGTTGGGTGTTAACCATAAAAATAAAAAAAAAAGGGAAAAGAAGAAGGTTAATCCTAATCGGAAAATCAATAAATGGACAATACATTTGTCACGAGTACTTCCGATGAGATGTACCCACTCCTAATAAGGAGACCCCCTCGGATGTTGCCCTACTTCTCGGTCACTAACCTAACAAAGGCATAGAAGAGCACACGAGGAGGAACATAAGCGTCCCTTGGAAAGTCAAATGGTGAGTAAAAAACACATATCAACGCGGCATCGGAAAAAGAGCAAACCCCGATGGACCCGCGCGACTCCGATATCCACCAATGCGCTAAGAGGGACCACAACGGACCCCGAGTCCCATGAACTTACAAGAAAACTTCCTTGCTGAACACTCCTCAATGAAAATTGCACTCGGACCATCATCCGAGGACCCATTTTCGGAGAAGAACAAGAGATGAATAACAGAGGGCCCAATAAATATATTCCGAGGACTTATGCGGAAAAGTCCCATTTCAAGCAAAGCAAATACAGCCCTCGGAGATCATATCAAGCCCTCAGAGATCACATTATGCCATCAGAGACCCTGTTATACTATCAGTCCTCGGAAGGCATATACAACAGTCTTTACTCTTGTACAAGCATTCTCATTGTGTATCAACAAAATCATAGCCCTCGGAAGAATAGCGCCCCCAAAACAATCATTTATTGGAGATCCTCGAAGCCATCGGAAAGCACAAAAACGGGTCTAGTCAGCATCTAGTAGATTAAGAGATAAACCTTATCCTAATTTTTACACCTGTATCAATGAAACGACACCTGTCTTTACTAAAGCACATGCACAATGACACCTGCCCTTATCAAAGTCTATATAAAGCGAGGTGATCAACAGAAGAAACTTAACTTAGCTTAACTTAACACAACTTACTACAAATACACAAAGATAAGAGAAGGAAAAGTTCAGTGAATAAAGGAAGGGAATATTCTTGTATCTCTTGTCATTTTCAAGTCATTTCCATCTATGATTGTTTCTGAATCATGGACAGGGCGTTCCAACCCAATATAAATATCTTCCGTTAAATAGGGAAAAATCCCAAACCCGTTAACAAAGTGGCACCGTCTGTGGAAACGCCATAATATCTGTCCTCGAGAGAATTCAGAATACATCGGCTAGAATGGATGATTTCTTCGAAAGTGAAAACCTTCCAATTCATTACAATGACTCGGAAGAAACTCTGTCCAATTATGAATCAGGTACGAGAGATTTTATTAATATTCCCCGATCTGTCTATGAAAGACTTGTAGATGCTACATGGGCACCCCGGAGGGGGGAACATCTCGGAAACATGTCCTCTATATCCTCCAAAGACAGAAATTTCCCTTCAGAACGAGATACACCTCAGGCAGTGCGGAACCCAAACTCAATCCCTTGGCATCAGGAACCCCGACAAACGCCCCGAAGGTACGTTTATCCTGAAAGGACCCCTGAGAGGGGTCGGGGGGAAATTTCCCACCCCTCGGAGTATCGGGGAGATGCTGAACCCTCCTTATGGGGAATGGTGGATGACTTACGAAAAGAATTGGGCGATCTCAAGAAAACCTTGGCCCCTGAGGAAGATCCCACATTCAAGACCTCTCATTTCATTCCCGAAATTGCTTTAGCCTCTATCCCCCCGGGGATGCGACCCATCAATATCCCGCTGTATACTGGAGAAGCTGATGGGAGGGATCCGCAGGACCATATCCATCAATATCTGGTCGGAATGGACCTATCTTCCGCCTCTGACCATGTGTTATGTCGCGTGTTTCCTATCACCCTCGGAGGGCGAGCTCAGGTGTGGTTCACTCACCTTCCACCTAGTTCCATTACGAGCTTTGACCGATTAGCTCATTTGTTTGTACGACAGTTTGCTTGTAATCGAAGGTACCCTAAGTCCGCCACACATCTTTTCCATATTAAACAGAAAAAGGATGAACCCCTACGAGGGTATATAAAGTGTTTCACGGACGAAGCACTAGATGTTCCCAACATTAGCCCGACCATTATGGTGGACATATTGACTCAAGGACTTCGAACGGGGGATTTCTTCAGATACCTTATGGGCAATCGTGTCACGGACATGAATGAACTTATGCAAAAAGCGGAAGTCTACATTTTGATGGAAGAGGCGGAAGGAACGAAAAAGCAAATGGAGCAGGAGGATAACGAGCACCTAGAGCGCGCAGAGAGAGAAGAAAAGACTAAGGAAAATGGTAAAGAGGGAAAACCCCCTCCACGTAAAGATGAGGGTGGAATGGTTAAGAAATTCCTCCGACCTGTGCCCTTACCTCCCATGACTATCACTCCCCCGGAAGTGCTTAATATAATGAGAGGCAGCAAGGAATTTCACTGGCCCGTATCAGGTAAATTCCCTAATCGAGATAAGGACACATGGAAATATTGCAAATACCACAAAACATACGGGCATACCACTGAAGAATGTACCACCCTTCATAGAGAAGTGCTTCCTCTCCTAGAAATAGGATACTTGAAGAATTACCTCAAGGAAAATAATCTCGGGGATCCCAAGACAAACGTATGGAAGAGGTCACGAAGAGAAGAAGAGGAAGAAGAAGAGGAAAGGACGCCCAGTTGGAGGTCACGAGAAAGGACACTCAGTCGGAGGTCACGGGAAAGGACAATTGGACGCCCACGACCCCAAGAGAGAAACAAAGACCGTCGGGAAAACTCCCGAGAACGGACCATGGGGTACCGGAGTTTTCCCCCTCCACCTGACTCGTATAAAAACAATCCCCCATCAGGGCGAACCATCAATATGATTGAAGGAGGTGAAATTTCAATGGCGCCCCAAAGTAAAAAGAAGAAATACTTGAAAGAAGCCAGGCGAGCAGAGCAAGGATTCCCAATCTGCTCGGTCCAAAAGTCAAAGTTGCCTAGCATTACCTTTGGACCCCAAGACCTTACAGGTATAATATACCCCCACGAAGACCCGTTAGTTATTTCTGCCGCTATTTATGGGTATGAAACCCAACGGATCCTCATAGACACAGGCAGCTCTGTGGACGTACTCTTCTTGCCTACTTATCTTGCTACGGGGCTGAAACAAGAAAAATTGGAAACTGCTGAAGTCCCCTTGGTAGGATTCTCTGGGGAAACCTGTCACACCCTTGGAACTGTAACTATTCCAATGTCATGGGGAAAGGGAACCCTTCGAAGAACGGAACCCATCAAATTTTGGGTAGTAGAAGCTTCTTCACGAACATATAATGCCATATGTGGAAGACCATCCATCCGAGCCTTTGAAGTTATCCCCTCTACCTTGCATCTTAAAGTGAAGTTCCCCACCTCTTCGGGAATCGGAGAAGTCCGAGGAAGTCAATCTAAAGCCAGAGAATGTTGCATGAATGCCATCCCTTCGGAAGAAGACGAACCTTCCCTCGAAAACAATAAAAAGCGCAAGACCGAAGAAACACGAGTCCAACCTGTGGAAGAATTAAAGATGGTAGAATTGGTGGAAGGAAGCCCTGAGAAGGTGATCAAAATGGGTACTCACATAACATCACCAATAAAGGCTCAACTGACTTCCCTCCTCAAACAATTTCATCACCTCTTTGCATGGGAAGGAGGACCGCCCGGGAGAATTAGCAACAAAGTATGCCAACACTTTCTTAATGTGAAGCCCGGAGCTAAACCTGTCCAACTAAAGAAAAGAAAAATGGGACCCGAGCGTAATAAAATCATCCGTTCGGAAATACAACGCCTTCTCAACTTGAAGCAAACTCGGGAAGTGATTTATCCCGAGTGGTTAGCCAATGTCGTATTAGTTCCCAAACACGGAGGGAGATGGAGGATGTGTGTTAACTTTACTAACCTTAATGAGGCATGCCCGAAGGATTGTTATCCTTTACCGAGCATAAATAAGTTAGTTGATTCCACCGCTGGATGTGCGCTACTGTCAACCCTAGATGGAGACCAGGGATACAATCAAATCCTGATGGCGGCAGTGGACCAAGATAAAACTAGTTTCATTACGGATGCAGGAACATTCTGTTACCTAGTCATGCCATTTGGGCTAAAAAACGCTGGGGCTACCTACCAAAGGTTAGTAAGTCTTATGTTTGCCGGACTTATTGGAAAGTCAGTAGAAGTTTACGTGGATGACACGGTAGTCAAAAGTAGCACGGCCGAGGAACATCCCGAGGACCTACGGAAAGCGTTGGTCATTATGAACAACTTTGGTATGAAAGTTAACCCTAGGAAATGCTCTTTTGGTATCCGGGGAGGAAAATTTTTGGGGTTTATGGTTACGGAAAAGGGAATAGAAGTAAATCCCGAGAAAGTGTAGGCCATCATGGGGTTGCCCACCCCAAAGACAGTGAAAGACGTTCAAAAGTTGACTGGTAGAATGGCCTCGCTGAGTCGATTCGTCTCCAAGTCAACAGAAAAGGGCTTTATTTCTTCAAGATACTTCGAAATGTCAAGGAATTTCAATGGACTACCCAGTGCGAGGAAGCCCTCGTTGAACTGAAAAGGTACATGTTGAAACCACCCTTGCTGGTGAAACCTTTACCTCAAGAAGAGTTATTTCTATACTTGTCGGTCGGAGAAGAGGCTATTAGCGCCGTTTTAGTCAAAGAACAAGATGGAGAACATCGTCCGGTATATTACGTCAGCAAAACCCTCCTCGGAGCCGAGACTAGGTATACCCTAACTGAAAAACTTGTCCTAGCATTGGTTACTACGGCCCGCAAGCTACGCCCCTACTTTCTTTCCCACCCAATTACAATGCTAACAAAGCATCCCCTAAGGACAATTCTTAATAAGCCTGAATCATCAGGGAGGTTAATAAAATGGGTCGTAGAACTCACCGAGTATGACATTTCTTATGCTCTGAGACCCTCCATCAAGGCACAAGTCCTGGTGGACTTTGTAATGGAACTTGCGGGCATCAGATCCGAGGGGAAAGAACCATTGTAGTACGCTTATGTAGATGGGTCCTCGGTGAGTATGCACGGGGGGGGGGGGGGGGGGGGGGGGGGCAGGAATAGTTTTTGTAAATCAAGAAGGGGAGGATGAAAGGCTCAATTTTTCAATCCGAATAGATTACCCCCTCTCTAACAATGAAGCTGAGTATGAAGCTCTCCTTATGGGTATGAGACTAGCAAAGGAAGAAGGAATGAAGAGAATACTCCTCCATATTGATTCTCAATTGATTGTCCAGCAAGTCAAAGGATCATATGAAGCAAAAGAAGAAAGAATGCAAGAGTACCTCCGAGTTGTCCGTCAAAGGTCCGAATGGTTCGAGGAATATGATATAGTTCAAATTCCCCGAAAAGAAAACCAAGAGGCGGACGCCCTATCTAAAATGGCCACTCAAACAGCTGCCATTCACACTCGGAGGATTACTCTACTTCATGTCAACGAGTCTGAAAAAAGTGAAGGCAAAGAGGTAAATACCATCTCAGATCCCTCATCTAGCTGGGTGACTCCTATCAAGGCCTATTTGCAGAACCCCGAGGGATACTCCTCGGATAAGAGTATCCAGCGGATGATGTCCAAAAAAACCATTCGGTATTTCCTCAAAGACGGAATACTTTTCCGAATGACGTATTCGTATCCCCATGCTCGATGCCTTAATGAAGAAGAGGCCCAATTGGCTTTAGCGGAAACTCACAAGGGGACATGCGGAAGCCATACTAGTGGCGAACGCATGATCGTACGCTTGATTCGACAAGGTTACTACTAGCCCACAATGGCTAAAGACAGTAAAAGCCATGCCGAAAAGTGTAAACCGTGCCAAGCTTACGCCCCTCGGATTCATCTACCCGCGGCCCCGTGGGAACCCCATCTTACTCCTTGCCCGTTTTCCAAATGGGGCATTGACATACTTGGACCTCTCATTCCTGACTCTGGTCAAAAGAAATTCCTACTAGTAGCCGTTGACTACTTCACCAAATGGGTGGAAGCGGAACCCCTAGCTAGGATAACCGCAGGCGCCGTTATCAACTTTCTTTGGAGAAGTATCATTTGTCGCTTTGGTGTCCCTCGGAGCCTGGTAAGTGATAATGGTCTGCAATTTACGGACCAAGGGTTACAAAAATGGTGCGACCATTGGGAAATAAAACACCGTTTTGCTTCGGTGGGATACCCTCAAGCAAACGGTCAAGTAGAAAGGACCAACAAAACCCTTTTGAAAAACATAAAAGCCCAACTCGAATAGCACAAAGCCAAGTGGGTTGAGGAAGTACCCGGTATATTATGGGCCTATCGGACCACGCAAAGCGCCGCTACGGGCGAAACTTCTTTCAGTCTGTCCTACGTATGTGAAGCTGTCCTGCCCTCGGAGGTCTCCATAGAAAGTTGGCGGGTCAAGGAATACGAGGAAGTAACCAACATCTCAAATTTAGCCCTCGCCCTTGATCTGCTCGAAGAAAAGAGAACCCGAGTAGCCCTCCAAGTGGAAGAGTACAAGACTCGGATGTCACGATACTACAATGCCAAGGTAAAACCTCGAACTTTTCAAGTTGGAGATCTAGTGATGAAACGAGTAGGGGTTTCCAAGAATGTAGGCAAGCTTGATCCACGATGGGAAGGACCCTATAAGATAGTGGAAATTGTGGGGCCAACAACCTACCGTCTTGCTGATTCCGAGGAAATAGTGCTTCGTAATACTTGGAACTCAATCAACCTTAGAAAGTACTATGCTTAATGTAACAGTCACGCATGAATAAGAAAAGTTATTCATATATGAAGGGTTCCATTACAAAAGAAAACAGAGTTGCTTCACAAAACGATAACTCTACATATGAGTCATCTTAGCAACCCAACAAAAAAGCACCTCGTATTATGAACTAAACTACATAATATCCCTCTGCAAGTTATGCTCCTCCTATAGGGCATTTTCCTTCTCGAATAAGTCGTCTGCGCTGCTCCTCGGAAAGGGAAACTGGATCATCAACAAACACAATCGGAACTGAAGGATCCCTAATAGGTGAAGAAGGAAACTCCTCGAAAACCTGACGAATGTTCTGGAATTAGCAAGCCTGGGGGAAACTCTGGCAAAGCTTGTACAGCATCTCGGCACAACCGATAGCCTATATGGACCAAATCACGCATCTCATCTTGGAGAGACTCACGAAGGCTAGATGGACCCACCACTCCAACACTGCTTGGACTCGAGCCATAACCAATGCCACTACTTGGGTACGAGTAGCCCCTAGTATTTGCTGATTTAGGGCATCTCTTTCCTTCATGGCCTGCGTCAGTTGCTCTTCCGAGGACCGCATTTGGTCACGTAACTCTCATATTCTCCTCTCTAAACTCAATACACGAGCTCTCTCGAGCACCAGTCGGCGTTCCAAGTTCCACGCTTTATCCCTCTCGGATTGTAACACATTGTTGTGGATTTCCTGAGTGGACTCGTGAACTTCCTTCAATTGAGTTATCTCCGCTTGAGCCTCTAAGAGACCTTGCTCTAACTCGTCCCGACGACGATATACCAAACCAGGATCAGAAGAAGAGCTTCCGTAAGATCCGAGGGCATCTAGCACCATGTAAATCTGCTCAAGAACAAAGCAAGTTACATCAGACATTGGCGACAAGTTAGTAGTAAATAAAATAGATAAAAAAAAATAGAATACCTCACACAGGTCTTTACAAGCTAAGTCCTGGAGAACGGATACCGGAAGGGTTTTCATCAGCCCGCAATCTGTCACATTCAGTAAACCACTGAGAAAGTTTCGACAAAATCCCACTGCTGATCCAAGAGGAGAAATATCCTGATTATCCCCGGGGGAAAAAGATCTCCCGAGGGAAGGATCCCCCTCGGGCGGCGGTGCGGGAACACGATCAGGAACACCCTTAAAGGGCTGCAAGTCCTCTGTATCGGGAGAGAGAAGGTACTCCTCTAATACATTCACCACGGCAGAACTACGGGGAAAAGGTTGTGACACCGCTGGAGTCATGTGAGAGTCCGTTTGGGAGGAAACCGCTATTGGATCCGATACTCCGAGAGGAATTATAAAATTTACTGGGGGGGCTGCTATAGGCGATGCCTCCAGTCCCTCCTCCTCCAAAGAAATATCAACCATCACTTCCTTTACGAGTGGATCAGAGCCACCAACTTCCAGCAGTCCGGGACTACCATGCAATGCCCGCCCCAGAAAAACATCATCAGAAGACCCGAGGGAAAATGCTCCCATCTCTGCGCCTGCAAGAAAACATCAGTGTGCAAATAGTCCGAGGACACCCAGAGAATTTACAAGTTAAACAGGTAAAGGGTGATCAGTAAAACTTACGGAAATAAAAGTTATTGTGAAGAGGACGAGATGTGAGGGTACACCCCTCCACCCCCTCTTGTAAACCCGCTAAAATCAGGGCCTCGGGGAAATCCAGTAACCCGGACATGTCATAGGAACCAGAAAAAAAACCCTGAGTGAAGTAATACCTCCTTCTCGTGACCCTGTGTTTCGACGTTGGGAGCAATATATCCTAGACCCCATCGGATGGGCACCCCCCATGACCTGGCCGATTGACCTCTCGGACGGACAAAGAAAAATCGCCGCCTCCAAACCCTCTACAAGAGTGGATACTGGATACACGAGTGAAGGTATTTTCCTTGTCCCGATAGGTCAGGCTAAAAAAGGAAGTCCCCTCTGAACAAGGTCGAAGGGCAAATATTGTTCCCACCCGATAAGGGGACATGGTAAGGTTTAAAAGGTCACAACGCAGGACATACCCCACCAAATGACTATATGAACTTGGCGTTAACTGACTCGGACATACCTGCCAATACCGAAAGAGTATTTGGAAAAAAAGGGTGGAAAAACGTTCGTAACCCGCAACGCATTTGTTCATTATAGACAGTCAGATAACCCGAGGGAGGTGCATAAGCTCTCTGACTCGAGGAGGGCACTATTACGTCATATTCTTCAAAATCCAGGTTATAACTAGTAAAAAGAGACCTTACTGAGTTCTCGCACTCCGTACTCGTAGTGGATCCTACACGTCCTCTACCTATCAATCTGGACGGATTAAGAGGAATCAAATCAAATTCCGAAGACTCATCTGCCAAAGGATATGGTTCCCTACCCATAAATATCTCCCTAACATGATTTACTCTACGAGAATTTGTAGATGAAAGCCTACGAGCTACTCCCAAAGAGGGACCCACGCCAAGTGTCGCATGATTTCCAGACAAATTATCCCTCAGAGAGGAACTCTCACAAGAAATAGGAGGAGCCCTTGATGGTCCAGAGGGACTCCGAGCAGTGTCCCTAGAAGAACCACAAGATGAAACTGAACCACTTCTTCTATAGTAAGGAGGCATCATCTTTTCAGGTAAGTATTATCCTCGTGCTTACAACTATTGACAAAATTGAAAAGAGATCAAGGACTAGTTATGATTATAAGGTTAGTATTAAGTACATAATTGATGAAGGGCCTAAGTGCATATATACTCTTCACTCCTTGATTAAAAGAATAAGATTAGATTCATATTACATAAAGTAAGGGACACGTGTCGAGAAATTTTCTTAATTAAAAGTGACACGTATCTTACTTTACCATGCAAAGCAACACCTCCTACTTAGGAGATAAACTTAGTCAGCAATCTTATACGGTTTATCATTATCCTCCTTAATTAAATTTTAACAATAAAGATAAAAGGTAGAGAAATGAAAAGTGGAAAAAATATTTATTTATTTAAGAAGTCGAAGAGCCCTCGGAAAGGGTGATAAGTACAAAGGACATTTATTTAAAACAAGAAATAAAAAATTACAAGGAAAAGACTATGCCCCCGTGGTAGAAGGGTGTGAAGGAGTCGTCTCCTCGGCAGAAGTACCCAGCGGAGCAAGGCGAGAAATTGGGGAAAATACCCCCCCGGAACCACTAGCCCTCGGACTCGGACTGCTGGCAGAGCGCATCGGAGAAGGTACAGGAGAATCCCTAGGGGATAATAAGCCTCCAAATCACCCCTACAAAGTAATGACAGTCATCGGGAGTTGGCTTCTTCAACTTGCGAAGGTCAAAAGATTTGGAAAAGTCCACATCCGGCCTTAGCAAAGACTTGGCCAGCCTGGCACATTCCAAATAGCCCCACAAAAGATGGCCTGTCAAAAGCTCGTGAGAAAGTGTATCGGAGACTCCCGAGTGCTGCCTAGAGATCTCTCGTTGAGCAAATTGAACTGCTGCATCAATCTTAGCCTGCACCTCCTCGGGAGAAAGAAAGTTTGCCAGCTTTCCCTCAGCTGACTCAGCCCTATCGGTGACTTGACCCAACGTCTCTTGGAGACTCCTCTCCCTCTCACAACCTTCTGCCACTTCCCTCCCGAGAGCAGCGATACGAGCATTGAGAACCCCCTCGAACTCCCCTTTTTCCTTCTCCAAAAGGGCTATCTTGGCCATTGCACCCTTCTCGGAGACCTCCATCTTCTTACAAGCAGACTCCGCCATGTTCAACCTATGTTGCAAGCCCTCGTTGGTAAGGAGCACCTCTTCTCTCATCTGACTCTCCTTATCCCCGGATAAAAGAGGCGTTAATTGCTCTCGGAGAGCTTCCAACTCCTTCACATCTTTCAAACCACGCTCCTCTACCGCAGTAACTGCTTCCCAAGTCTTCCCAATCTGCAGAAGATAAGCACAAAAAGAAGTTATTGCGGATAAATGATACAACCCTAAAAAAAATCGGTGTAAAGGAACTTACCATGAGCCCCAACCAGTTAAGACTGGTATATAAAAATTGATACCCCTCGGCTGGTGTTGAACTAGAGGAAGCAAAGAACTGGAGAATGTCCTGATAGGCCTCCCCTACGGTCCGAGACAAAAATTGCCCCTCTGGCCCACTAGGAGGTATGGGCGCCTGAAAGGTGTGACCTCTCGGAGATAGAGTCACGGGAACAGAAGAAGGTACCCGAATGTGGCCCATCGGAGGAGTAGTTCCCAGTACTGGAGTCATCACCTCAGAGTTAGTAAACACGACCCGAGAACCACCGGCTACGATGGACAGGCCAGTCTCCCCCAGCAGCGAATTCAAAATCCCCTCCTTCACATCTCTGTCCTCGGAGGAGGGATCAAACTCCCCTTGAGTATCCTCGGAACCCCCTCGTGAGGCCTCCTGCTCGGGAACACTAAACTGGGCCAAGAAATCTTCCTCTACAAAAGGTAATCTTTGTAGGTGAGAAAGAGAATGAAACTAGAAAAAAATATTACTAAAAGAGTACGAGTAACGAACGCTTACCATATAAAAAGGGCTCTTCCACCATCGGAGCCTTGCCTTTATCCACAGTCTCAGCATCAACAAGGAAAACATCAGCACATGAGTAAAATCTACAGTGAAGATATGGAAAATTTCGTTAAAAACTCATAAGAACTCACCACGAGGGGCAGATTCAGAAACTTCCATGGGCGCGGGCTCAGCTCCATAAGTGGACATATGAGAGGGATCATCAGAAGACAAGTCTATCACCTTTGTAGTCTTCTGAACAGATTCTTCCTCAGTCACCCTCGGAGAATGTCCTATATCGGATCCAGAAACGGGTAGATCTCCCATCTCAGACCTAGAAACTGGCACCAAAGCCAAGTCCCAAGAAGAAGGAGCTACCTGGCGTAATGGAACAGCACTTCTGATAACCCCTGTCATATCTATATACAGAGGAGAGTGGTCCTCGTGAGCTCCTCCCACCTCCGGAGCTGTGTGCTCGCCCTCGGGAGCATTGACCTCCTCTTCTTGGTGATCACCCTCCTCTGGCACATCAGAAATACCACTCGGAGTAGGTTCACTCGGACCCGACTGCAAGTAATAGTTGGCCATAACCTCCTCTGCATCACCCCAAAGTCAGAATATATAAGTACAATTCACCATTATACTCAGAAAATGAATAAAAGAAGAGAATAAGGAACTTACGAAAAAGATTCCTCGCCTCGGAAGACAGGGACAAGGGCTTTTCCACGGCATCGTCGGTAAACACCACGTGATGAAGACCGGACGTCTCAAACAACATCGTAAAATCTTCCGACTCCATCAACTTGTGCTGAGAAATCACATGAGATAAAACTACCTCCGGGTCCAAAGTATGCACTGGAGTTGTGCCCTCTCTCCAATCGAAGGGCATATCCCATTCACCTTTTGCGGGCTTCACGAAAAAATACCTATTTTTCCAAACGTTATGTGAAGTAATTGCCGCACCCAGAATTCTCTTCGTGGAATCTCCCGAGTTGTCCCGATGACGAACATTATAAAAGGGATAACCCCCGGGCGACACCCCCACATCAAAAGTGAAAGAAAGTGATCTACCCTACACTCCAACCCATTCACTTGGCACCAAAAAACATAAATACAGAGGGCGGCAAACCCATTCTGAACCATTTGACTCGGGCTGATATTACAAGTTTTAAAAACCTCACAAAAGAAAGGTGGCATGAATGAACGCCACCCATATTTTACTTGGGCAAAGTAAATTGTCAACATACCCAGAGGAGGATAACATGCTCTCTCATCCTTCGTCGGGATTTGGAACACCATGTTCTTTTGAAAAGCCCCGGTTCAAGTGAACAAATCTAATACTTGTTCATGAGTGGCGATACTCGGAACCTTCTCCACTTTGGCGAAAGTCCGAAGAGGCTTTTTTAGAAGAAGTAGCGCCGCCCTCAGAAGAAGTAGCAATCTCTCCTTTGCATTTACGAGTAACTACCCCCACCGGAATACTCCTCACGTTTGCAGAAGAATCGATCGGAGCAGTGACTTCAGAGGATGTGGCGGCGGCAATGGCATCAGCGATAGTAGAAGAAGCCATGGGTACAATAATAAAAAAGGAATGTTTTCGAAAAAGAGAAAAAGAGCGAGTAAATCTGCTGAGAATTTGAAGAACAAAAGACGAAGAAAAGAAGTTTTTGCTCTGAGAGAAAGTTATTGCAAAGCTGAATTGAGAGAATGAAGAAAAAAAGGGTAACAGTGTCCCTATTTATAAACCGGAGACGACAACGGTCAGATATTCTTAAGACGTGGAACTTATTTAAAGCTCCACGTAACCGCCGCCTGATCACGCCACGCCATCAATATTCTGACCGTTGCCAACGGTCAGATACTTTAAATTTCAAAGCTGGTCAAACCAATCCGTCACCTGCGCCCCGAGATCTCCGCTTGCCTAATAACGATACCCTAAGGGTATTCAGGTAAAATCCTCATAAATTCTGAATATATATGCATATCCCCTCGGAAAAATATCAAAAAATAAATATAGGGAATACCAGAACATGAACTAACCCCTCGCCTCACCGAGGACAATGATTAAAATTTCGCTCGCCTCTACAAAGGCGATCGAAATTTGGGGGGGGGGGGGGGGGGCTAGTGTTAACCATAAAAATAAAAATAAAAAAGGGAAAAGAAGAAGGTTAATCCTAATCGGAAAATCAATAAATGGACAATACAGTTGTCACGAGTACTTCCGATGAGATGTACCCACTCCTAATAAGGAGACCCCCTCAGATGTTGCCCTACTTCTCGGTCACTGACCTAACAAAGGCATAGAATAGCACACGAGGAGGAACATAAGCGTCCCTTGGAAAGTCAAATGGTGAGTAAAAAATAGATATCAACGCAGCATCGGAAAAAGAGCAAACCCCGATGGACCCGCGCGACTCTGATATCCACCAATGCGCCAAGAGGGACCACAACGGACCCCGAGTCCCATGAACTTACAAGAAAACTTCCTTGCTGAACACTCCTCAATGAAAACTGCACTCGGACCATCATCCGAGGACCCATTTTCGGAGAAGAACAAGAGATGAATAACAGAGCGCCCAATAAATATATTCCGAGGACTTATGCGGAAAAGTCCCATTTCAAGCAAAGCAAATACAGCCCTCGGAGATTAAATCAAGCCCTCGGAGATCATATCAAGCCCTCAGAGATCACATTATGCCATCAGAGACCCTGTTATACTATCACATTACGTCCTCGGAGATCACCCCAGATCATTGAAGAACGAACCCGAGTTAAGAAAGAGAAATAAAACCCCTCGGAAGGCATATACATCAGTCTTTACTCTTGTACGAGCATTCTCATTGTGTATCAACAAAAGCATAGCCCTCGGAAGAATAGCGCCCCCAAAACAATCATTTATTGGAGATCCTCGAAGCCATCGGAAAGCACAAAAACGGGTCTAGTCAACATCTAGTAGATTAAGAGATAAACCTTATCCTAATTTTTACACCTGTATCAATGAAACGACACCTGTCTTTACTAAAGCACATGCACAATGACACCTGCCCTTATCAAAGTCTATATAAAGGGAAGTGATCAGCAGAAGAAACTTAACTTAGCTTAACTTAACATAACTTACTACAAATACACAAAGATAAGAGGAGGAAAAGTTCAGTGAATAAAGGAAGGGAATATTCTTGTATCTCTTGTCATTTTCAAGTCATTTCCATCTATGGTTGTTTCTGAATCATGGACAGGGCGTTCCAACCCAATATAAATATCTTCCGTTAAATAGGGAATAATTCCAAACCCGTTAACATTGGGTATTTGAACCGCCTCAAATACCGCCTTCAGGATTTGCCCATGAGGTAATTACGAAGCAACACGAATAAAATATTAACGATAGTAACAACACAAGGATTTAACGTGAAAACTCCAAAAACTGGAGAAAAACCACGGGGATCCGAGCAAAATCTACTATGTAGAAAATTTGTACAATTACATAATTTCCACTCAACCCGAACGACCCCTCAAACGAGCCTTTATATTAGTAACACTCCCTAACTTATACCCCGCACCTGTATATAAATATACTACGAAAGAATTAGGAGAGAACACTAAACACTACATTTTGAGGTGTATTTCACAATAGCATAATATATGCTATTTATAGGCACAAATGGGGAGGCATCCGGATCCTCCCAATCAATATTTTAATCACCACCTCTTTAATAGAGGTTGTTGGCAGTCAATGGGAAGCTTCCTTGAAGCTTCCCACCGTCAACAATTATAATATTTTAAATTTGGTTGCGTGTAATTTTAAACTCAGTTTAGTCACAAAACTAGTATTTATAAAATAAAGTTATGCAAGTTGTTGATAATCACATAAACCAGCTTTAAGGAGAACTTCAAAAATAAAAGTATTAACTATTTTAAAGAAATCTTTTGTTTATTGTTTTTAATGTATATTTCAAAGTACTATGATTTTAAAAAATTAAGATTAATAAAAGATGCAAAAAGCCTTTACTCATCATAATAATTTTCCCCGAAAAATCAATATGAGCCAAAGGCTCGAAAATAAGGGAATAATTTTTTATTTTCCCTAAAACATTTCATGAAAAATCTTGTTTTCCTTCATTTTCTCATTTTCTTTTTATTTTTTCCCATTTTCCAGGGGAAACAAACAGAGCCTAAAATACAAATAAAACCAATTAGGCCATTATCATCTAATCAAAAAGTATTTATACTACGAATATTCCAACTTTATTGATGTGAGATGATCTACACACTTTTGGCATGTATTAAGTCATGATTACGTGATCCATTCATGACGATCACGTGGCAGTATTTTAACTGTTTTAGTCCATAAGTTGGCTTCTACGCGATTTTGGCCACATAACTTGGCAGACCTCGATTTTGGTCACCAATTTGGCACCTTGACTTGATTTTGATCCCATGGTCAACCCTCCGCCCAATTCTGCAATGAAACAAAATACATGACACTCGTTGACTGCAACCTTACCTATTTTGACCCATTTTTTGGCCTCACATGTACACATGTCAGCCATTTGTAAAAAAAAAAAAACAAAAAAAGCCAAAATATAAAACACCTCACATTTATATATTATCTAAATCATTCAAAACTTATCGTATAACTTCAATTTATTAAAATGTGTATTTTAAAAAACTTATTAAATTTATATTTTATACTAAATATTAAAAATTAATATATAAAATAATATATATATATATATATTTCAATTATATTTATCTAAATATAAAAAATTATATATAATTTTAGTTTAGAAACTTAATTTCTATAACTAATATACTTAACAAAACAGAAACAAGAAAAAAGAAAAAAAAAAGAAGAGAAAGGTTGAGTCGTTCATTTTTCTTCACCGGTCACCACCATCAATCACAACCACCATCACAACCACCGCCAATACCCATCATTAAACAGGAAAAAAGAAAAAGAAGAAACAAAAGAAAAGGTAATAAAAAAAAGGTCGGGGTACGCGCTTCTGGAGTAGCGGTGCTTGTGCGGGTCACAGCGGCGGGCCTTCTCCCAAGGGTGGGCGAATGGGCACTCGGTCCAGTCTTGCGACCTCGCACGTGCGCACCTCTTCACCTTGAGGGTTGAGAAGGCGTCCACCAGCGAATCGAGATCTGATTGGTCGTCGTTGTTGGCGGGGAGGTAGCGCTGCACTGTGGCGTACGCGTTGACGATGGAGGAGGGAAGGTAGGCCATTGAATCAGGTCCTGTTTCCCATTGTGGGATATGGACGGTTGGATTAGAACGAGGGGGATGGCCGATCATCATCATCATTTTAATTTTTTGGGGTGTAGGGGATTTGTGCTAGTTTTTGTTATGAGTTGAAGGATTTTGAGTTGAGGTGGTAGTGATGAAGAAGGTTAAAAAGAAGGTCGTTGTGGTGGTGATGGTGGGGCGGAGGCGGTGACGGTGGCGGTAGAGGAGAGAACAACGGGGTGTAGAAGAAGATGTTTTTTTTTTAAAAATTATAATATTATTAACTTTTATATTATTTGTTATATAAGTATTTAAGATTTTTTTTTTGTAAAAATCTAAGAATAAATTAATTAATTTTGATTTTTTTTGAAATATAAGTATTTTGATTTGTTTTTTAATATTTTTTCCACATGGGTGCCATGTGTACACGTTGGCCCTGAAAATTGGTCAAAATAGGTAAAGTTGCAGTCAACGGGTGCCACGTATGCATTTCACTGCGGAATTGGGTGGATGGTTGACCATGCGGCCAAAATCGAGTCAATGTGCCAAATTGAGGAACCAAAATCAAGGTCTGCCAAGTTATGGGACCAAAATAGCGTAGAAGCCAACTTATGGGATCGAAACAGTTAAAATCCCCCATGTGGCCTGCCATAAATGGAAAGATTCCTCCTCCCACTAAATATATCCCTCGTATTAGTTGTAATAGACAAATTAACACAAGTTCTTGTACTCTCACACACTTATTCACAAGAATACCATCATTGTATGTAAAGCATATTATTCGAGTCATTTCTTAAATCCAAGTTAATTACTTTATAAATAATAGACATCTCTCTTTACTATGGAATAGTGTTTACGAACCCCATCTATCTCCTTATTAGTACCTTGCACTAAGTTTGGTCATCATTGGCCCTATATGCGGGCAACACTTAAATTATTTGAGCACAATTTAGAGACATTTGAGGAAAAAAAATCAGTGTTTGGTAAAGACATAAATATTAGAAACAATATTATCAATATCAATTGTTTTTCCTACTTTTTCATTGATACCATCCCCAAAAACATTTATGCCGTGATGGCCAACAAATCATCAAGATGACCTCCTAACACCCCTTTTCATCTCACCTCCTCAAGTGGAGAATCAGGGGAATAACAAGGGAAATAAGAAGATCACTCCATATCTTCATCCGGATAATAAGATCCACACTTAACGACATGATTAGAGAAGTCATGAAGAAGTGCCAGAAAGGCACTCGACCAGAGCGTGCAACGCCTCATATCACAACTAAATTCAACCTTAATATACACATGCATCCCCACACCATCAGCATAATGTATTGCATACATATCACGAGGGAGTCCCCCGTCTGAAGTATATCGTCCGCCTCCTCACAAGGGAAGTCATGTGGAGACTGCATCACCAAATCCTCGAGCACCTTCAAGGATGGCACCCCAAACTGATAGGGAGTCTACACGAGGCCAAAATTCTACAAGGCCTCATGGGCCACTCACTCAACCCGAGGAGCAAATTTACACGCTTGCTAACAACACCTAATCGATAATATATACACGAGTCGTAGAGGATTTGTAGCAAGAGATGGTGGGACTATGAGAGGATAATACCCACAAAAATGACTTGAGAAGAAGGGACAACCCTTTCCCCTTGACATAGCTACTTACTGGATTCTAGGCAAAATCTGACTCACCAACTTACCTCCCTAATTGGAGGAGAAGAATGGAAAGGACCATTAGAATCACGATAGTCATACTTGTTCTCCATGGACTTAGTAGATGCCCCAATCTTCTAAATGCCAGCCCTGCTACTAAATGACATCACGACGCATTGTCTCAAAATTGGAGCTTTGGCATGGCATTGTCTCAAAATTGGAGCTTTGGCATGATCCCTCATCAGAAAACAATAGTAGACTTGGATGACCTCATTACAAGGGAAGAAAATTACATATTATAAGAAGAAGTCGGAGTGGTGATAAAAACCTTTAGAGCCCGGATGCTAGCAGCAATACACCGACAAACATCTAAGAACTAATGAGAGCGGGTCTAGGAATAACAAATGAAGCTGGAGAGCTGATTGGAAGAGCAGTTCCAAAAGAGAGTTAGACTTCACCCCTACGAAGATCGCCCCTTCCCAATCATACATATTGTGAGAAAAATCCATAACCTCAAGTGGCCAAACTCCATGAGAAAAGAAGATTCAGAATTAGGAAGGAAGTTAGGGAAGTAATGTGTGAGGCAACCTCACACACTATTCTCGCCACCTTAAATTTGAAATTGCGTGTCTCGTGAATTTGAGATATTTTAGAGGGAAAAATACAGTCGCCTATCCAACATTTGCCCGCTTTTACACTTTACGATCCAACGTTTCATTTTTTACACTTTGCTATCCAACGTTTCATTCCGGTCACACTTTACGGTTTAACCTTTAATTCCGCCCTATTTCCGCCCAAAAAGGTCATTTTGTGACAAAATGACATCACGATGACATCATTTGAAGGGGCAATTTTGTTATTTTACATATTAAGGGGTGTGATGCAATATGTATAATTAATTTATACACCCTAAAATTTTATTTTATTACACATTTTACATTTTCTAGTTTTTATTTTTTTGTTAGTTCAAAAATATTAAAAAAATTAAAAACTAATAAACTTTAACTTATCTAAAATAAAGTATATTCTTTTTGTTATCAATCTTTTTTTGAAGAAAATGTGTTTTCAAATGAATTATATTTTTAGAAATTAAAACTTTTCAACAAAACTAATTAGTAATTTTTTAAGCTTGATTTTTTAAGTTTGATTTATTAAATAGTTAATAATTTCAAACTGAAAAAAAAAAATTCATCTTCTCCAACACCCCCACCCCCACCCCCTCCCCTTCCACACCCATCAAATCCACCACCACCAAACCCCAAATCCACCTCAAATCGACCTAACTCCATCACCCTCGTACTTCCATGAAGTTGATTTTTGATTTTATGGGATTTAGGTGGCGATTTTCGAACGAAGGTTTGGTGATGGTGGATTTTAAAACTCCAAAACTGAAAATCGACTTCATGATAGTGCGAGGGTGATGGAGTTAGATCGATTTGAGGTGGATTTGGGGTTTGGTGGTGGTGAATTTGATGGGTGTGGAGGGTCTGGGGTGGGGGTGGAGCGTGGGGGGTGGGGGTGGGGTGGGTATGTTGGAGAATATGAAGTTTTTTTTTTGTTTTTTTTTCAGTTTTAAATTATCAACTAATTAATAAATCAAACTTAAAAAAATCAAGCTTAAAATATTACCAATTAGTTTTGTTGAAAAGTTTTAATTTCTAAAAATATAATTCATTTGAAAACACATTTTCTTCAAAAAAAAAAAAAGATTGATAGTATTTACTATTAAACTTGCAAACAAAAAGAATTTACTTTAGTTTAGATGAGTAAAAGTTTATTAGTTTTGAATATTTTTGAAGTAACAAAAAAATAAAAACTGGAAAATGTAAAATGTATAATAAAATAAAAAATTAGGGTGTATAAATTAATTATACATATTGCATTACACACCCTAATATGTAAAATAACTAAATTGCCCATTCAAATGATGTCATCGTGATGTCATTATATTTTGTCACAAAGTGACGTTTTTGGGCGGAAATAGGGCAGAATTAAAGGTTAGACCGTAAATTGTGACCGGAATAAAACGTTGGACATCAAAGTCTAAAAAATGAAACGTTGGATTGTAAAGTGTAAAAGCGGACAAACGTTGGATAGGGAACTGTATTTTTCCCTATTTTAAATAACACACGATCAAAATGCAAAACAATCCAACACAAGCAAGGTTGTCCACAACGAGCGAAAGGCAAACAACCTCAGGTAGATGAGGCACGACGCAAATGCCAAAAGACACCAGCTAAGTATGAAAAGGACGACGATGACGAAGGTGATCAAAAGTAATTATGCCCCACCGAACGCATTATTCACATGATTTTTTTTGTTGGGGAGGGGGGGGGGGGGGGGGGTCGGGGATATACCTCTGTCCTCAAACACAAGGAAATAGTAGTTCCTAAGAGAAGCATGAAGTAGAGAGCAAAGACCGAAAGTCTACTCAACCTGAGAAAGAGTACAAGCCTACAACCACCATCACTTCACCCGAGGACTTAACCCAGTGCCTATCCTCAACACTTTAATAAAAGTTTTTGTTGCTTCCTCACTTGCTTTGCTATAAAGAGCGTGTTATTGCGAAAGAGGACGAGAGACGCTAGGAGCAACTCTTGAAGTCCTCACACCTTTGATAGCACCATGTTGTTTTTCTTTTTGAATTAACCTAAAAAAAACTTCATAACACATTTGAAACAAAAACAAAAGCTATAAAAGGTCTCTTTGACAGTCTTCTTGTTAACAAAAACAAACCGCAGTGTAAATCAATCATAAGGACTGGAGATTGTATTACGAAAAAAGAAGATATTCAAACACTTTTTAAGCGTCGACCTTATGTAAGCGAATTTCCACGCTTTTTTTAAGGAAGTAGAGATCCTAAAAATCTCATATTTTCTTCGCATCTCAAAATGAAAATGAGTTCTTAACGTAAATGAGTTATTGGAAAAAGAAGTTCAACGAAGAGATACGCCTATCAAGAAAGTTTTCTTAAGAAGAATCTATGTGCTCTACACAAATTCCCATCATCAGCTGCTTTTGATTTCGGTTGTGACCCTTTTAGTAATTATACCTCTATTAAAATTAATTAGTAATAAGGTTTCCAAACCTAAGCATTTACACGTGAAGCATAATATATGGTGTACTTAATCAATTTAACTATATTTCTTACTATTAATATTCATATTTTTAGATTTTGGCTATTGCACTTAGTCTTGTTATTTATTCTGATAATGTTTATTGCTAGAGTATATATATATATATATGTATTGAACATTTTTTATTTATCATACTTAATTGGATAATTTATTGGATAACTTGTTCACATGAATCGTTTGTTTTTTATACAAGGAAAATAGAGAAATATGATGAAAAAACAAATTTTGTAGTTTCACAAGGGGCAACAAATCCTAATTGACAAACTAGAATCCAAAAGACAATAAATATATATCTCGGGCAACTTTCTTTTTCCGCCTGCACTTGTGGCTCTGTAAGTCGTCTATGGTTACAACTTGCAGGTAAGTTGTTCGATGAAATGCCTCAACGAACTTTTCAACCTTGAGTTTGCAGCTTAACTTACATTTTTGTGACTTATCTTCTGGGGTTGAAGCAGTGTGGGTCCATGTCCATGGAGATTACTACTTGTATTGCTTCACTTCACTCCAAGGCTTGTGGTATTTTTGGAACTGGCCTTCCTAACTTAAATACGCTTCCTCGACAATCTGCAAGTGAGCGTATTATTCTCTTATTTCTGTACATCTTGCTACATGATTTTGTATATTCTCTTACTTTGCTATAAAGAAAGAAAAAAGAGAAGAATATGTGCTTGTGCTAGTGCTTTTGTGGAAGGTGAGGTGTGCATAATGATAATAATCTTATACACAATAACGAGGTTATTACTGCAACTTCAATTATGGTAACAATGCGAACGATGGTCTGGGCCGCTGTCTTATAAAGCGTTTCTTATGAATAACTTGAGCTTATGAGCCTGCATCTTTACTGGCCATGAGTCTTGTCCAACCAACCATTGAAGGTCACTCTACGTACTTGTGCGCAGGCTTGTAATGAGTTCTAATGAGTCAGAGAAGACCCACACAATGATTGTTGGTTTATGAATGTTCGTCTTTCTTTGTGATGCCTAGAGTGAGAGGTGTTGTTGAGTGGTTTCTCATTAGGACACGATCCTACCCTGGTGTATCCCAAGTCCCTATGTGCTGATAGTCTGATACTGTTCAGTACCATAAATATCATTTCATCTGGACAACTATGATGGAAGGGTCGCACAAAGGGACCAAGTATCGCTCATACTTCCTCCCTTATTGTGACGACCGCTTCGGAAACACTGTGAGAAGTGACTTGTATCTGTTTACAACCGTCCTACAATATTTTTGAAAAGTCTACCATCCCCCGCTTTCGGATATATAACATGTCCTTTGTTAGACTATTAAAAGTTGACATTCTTGATTACAGTTCACAAGTTTTAATGGCAAAAAGCTTTCTTCAGATTTGGTTATGAAGCCATTGGTGATTGATGCAAAAGGCAGAACTCGAACTGAAAGTGCTAAAATCCAGAATAGAAGATTAAGGAAAAAGGTACAGATTTTACTTTTTGACATGCATATTGTCATCTTGATGCATGGTTAACATGTTCCCCGCCTTGTGTAGTTTAAGATGGTTATCGTTTGTATGCTTGACTATTGCTTTAACAAATATTGTTATTAGTGGTCCATATATTCTTTCCTGTTAGTTGTCAAATCTAACAATGTGCGTCCAGATACTGATTTATGTTAGTTTAAACAGTTTAATGGGACAGCAGCAAAACCAAGGCTTTCAGTTTTCTGTTCAGATAAGCAGTTATATGCTATGTTGGTAGATGATCAGAACAAAAAGTGTTTATTTTACGGAAGTACTCTGCAGAAATCTATTCGAAAAGATCAATCTTGCACTACTGTTGTAAGTATTCTTTCCTTTCGTGTGTTTTTCTGAACAATTTGATTATTTTTGGGGGACAAGTTAAATTCTAGAGGCACTCGAGAGGGTTGATAATATTCTCTCTCAATCAATGGTAATGCACCATTCTCTTTTTAGAATGGATCGTTCTTCTGGATTTTTTTTTTTATATTTAGTTTGGCTAAATCGAATTAGAATTTAAGTAGTAGATAGTGCTGTAATCTAATGACAGCCTGAAATTCTCGGACCGTAGGAGGCAGCTGAACTTGTTGGGGAGGAGCTAATCAGGGCTTGCGAGGGTCTCAGCATAAACGAAATCTCGTCTTATGATCGCAATGGTTTGGCTAGAGGAGAACGGATGCAGGCCTTTGAAGTTGCCATTGCTCGACATGGATTCTTGCAGCGATAGGTTTGCCAAAGCTTTTACTCGAACTTGTTGATATTTTGTGAAATTATGTCTGTTGGAAATATATGTTTCTTTATCGTTGAGCTATATTTTGTGAAATTGTGTCTGTTGGAAATATATGTTTCTTTATCGTTGAGCTATTGTCCCATTCATTTTTAATACTTTTTGTTTCTGCTTTCTCTGCGTTATGTATTGGTCTATGATTTTGGATATATTAACAAAAGCTATATAAATGTTGGTTTTGTGTACGTCTAAGAAACAGTTGTACCAAAACATAGAACTGATTTAAAAAAGCACTGGTGCAGATTTTCATTCCGAAGAAAGCTGAAATAATTCCTTCGGAATCCATAGAATTAACAAGAAATCAGTTAACGTAGCATTACATGTTCACATTACATTTTATGGCATGTTTTGCCTCATCATTGTGTCACGTCGTTGTTCAATTAGAAAAAGTAAAGAAAGCATGAATTAGAAATGTTCGGCAGAACCAACAATGGAGTACGATCCGATACTGCACTGTATTCCGATCACAGTACATAATGTGATTCACTTTCGCTATAAAACGAAGGGAATTCAATTGTGGAACTATTACATCTGGAATCCGAAACGATTGGGCAGTCGATGAAGTTGGAAGCAGAGGTATCCAAACACAAGGAAACTTGGAAAAACTGGTAATTGTCTGATCCATCGACATTGCACTGAATGGCGGGAGCGTGGCCGACACCTTCTTCAATTGCATTGCTTATACTTTCGAGTGTGTAAAAGTGTCCAGGCGTAATACCTGCAATACATTTTCGTTTTCTGTCCCTTTAAGAATAACACTCTTTTATCAACAGATAAAAGCTTACGAAATATAATCGACTTTTAGCGCGACTAATATATTAATTACTTTTCTTCTGTTGAAGTTTAATCGGACAATAATAGCCAGCAAGTACCGACTCCTTAGCTGTTGCTAAGGACTAATTAATTAAATTAATCAACTTATTTACCTGCATCTGCTAGTAGTTGGAGCAAGTTGACTTTGTCCTTAAGGTCAAGTGCCGTTTGAAAATAAGTATGCTGATCAAGCGAAGTACAAGTGCCGTGTTTCTTCCATTCATGATTCCAAAATTTTATTCCATCAGCACTTGGGCATGCTAGTGTTGGCCAATCCTTCTGCATTCTATCTATCAGATCTGCAATCTGTATATTAGATGAATGAATGATTAGGAATAGTTTTTTTATATGCGATGCGGGATATATATATATATATAGGTGATTTGTTAAGTAATGAAAATAGTACCTCTGTTTTGTTTAACGAAGAATTACGATCACAATTTGCCGGCCATTTTCCAGTGTTGTAATTAGGCCACAGGCCATGTATACCGAAATCTTCAGCAGGTTTTCCTGTTTTCGGATAGCAGCAGCCGCGCTTCGTGTCACACGAAGAAGCCGACCACTGTTTCATCATAGTCATAATTTAGAATTAACGTAAATACATATTTTCTATATTTTTTTGATTATACATATTTTCTATATTCTAAGCTTTAATTTGCGAAATAATCAGGCAATAAGATTTTATGTAGAGATAAGATTTAATGAATTAAGTATATCATTTGATTTTGTGGTCAAGTGATCACTAACCTCTTGAACAAAGTAGTAGAAATCGAAGTCCTCTGAAGCACACAGAATTGATAGGCATTGTAAAACCAAAAGGTTGACCAAAACTGAACTTGTAATTCTCATTTTAATTAGTTGTTAATGTTAATGTATGTTGTTGCAAGGGCACTCCTTTTGCTTTGATGGATATATATAGTAGTAGGACTGAGCGGGCCTCTTTATTGATATAGCACGATTCGAATTTTTTAATAGGTATGACTCAAATGACACGTTCTTATTTCATTAATAATTTATCGACTAGTACTTGTGTATGAAATTCTAGGTGAAGTCTATGGTGGGGGAGGACTAGTGGTCCTCTTTCCGTAGGATCATGCCACGTGTCCTATTTTTTTTTGGCCTGTAGATGTAATTTGAAATTTTAGCCTTAAGTTTATAATATTTTCATTTTAGACCACATAACTTAAACAGAGATAGTCCATAACGACCATATCAGGCCCATCATGCTTCCGTATTAATGGTTAAACATAAACTCTGAATTACCTCATTTTGACCGTGGCGCCGTCAGGTATCCCACCAGGTTTTAAAAAGACTCTTCGCCTTCAACCACTCGATCGCAACCGATGGTTCTGCAATGGTTCCTTCAACGACGGGCATCGCAACCCTAGTTCGTTTCCTACACCGGGTGTGAGAGATAGCTTCCAGAGATATATTTAAAGAACACAATACTCGAACATACTAAGGCAAAAGCTTCGGATTTTATTAATTTGTGGAAACTTATTTGTTACATAACGATGATAACCCCTTTAAAGAGGAGCCACCCGTTTAGCTATTCATGGTAGCGTTGTTTCTAACACACATACACTCGTAACTATTACAATAGAACTGGAAATATAAACACTCGAATTTTTAAACACTCGAAATTTAAACACTCAAACTTATTACAACCTTATTTTATTTTTGTAAGAAAGCGGTGGAGAATGCTTGATTTCCTCTGTTTCCTTCAGCTTGTTTATATAGATGGAGTCCTGGATTTCAAATGCGGACTTCACTGGTATGTGGAAGTGGAATCGTCATGGCTTGCGTGTTCCACTGAGTCTTGGGGTCCGCCACTATCCTTCTGATAAGAGTGGTCTTTTAATCATATGGCTGCTTTTGCATCCACTTGGTCTGGTGGTCCCTCCATTATTAGTCTGATAATGGAGGTTGTCTTGATTGCGCACCCGTCTCAATCGTTCACATGGGTGGACCTGGTTGTTCACATGGCTCCTTTTCATTTGTCAGCAAAAGTAGCTCATCTACGCGCTATCTTTCCCTTTCGTGGAGGCCCCTCCTTGTCGTTATCCCATTTGTCCCGTTTCACTGGGAATCCTTTTTCGAAGAGGGGTTCCTTTAGGTCGAGACACTTGGAGCAGATCCGCTCTTTCCATCGGTCGGCGTGTATCATGTTGCACAACTTCCGGCTTGTCTCAGCTGTTGCTGGAATCTCGTTTTTCCACAATGTTTGCCGTTTATTTTCGAACGCTGTTTCTGCAAACCTTGTGGTGCTGCTTGTCATGCTGTTGAGCATGAACGATCCATGCTCAGACTTATGGAAAATCTTGAACGAATATTTAACCTTGTCCATCTCAGTGAGACAGACCCACAGTCCCCATGCTCTCCTGGTTGAAATTTCATCTTCAGAGATAGGGGAAACCAGAAATTGTCCCTCTGGCGGAGGCTTGATATATTCCATCGCCTTCATGTTTGGCCTCTGAAATTTGATGAAATGAAAGCTATGATGGAATCCTTTTCCTGCGATCTCTGGAGCTGCTGAGATAAATTTTAACTCCAAAGTATCTCCTCTTTCAAGTGTAGGATTCAATTTCCATGTCTCGTACACTTTCCCGTAAATCCATTCTGGTAATTTTGAAATTTCCAGAAATTGTGGTGATGTGGTGAATACTGAGGCCAGGCAGCCAAAGTCAAACCACTCTCGTATACTATCAGGTTTTGATCCTGATAATGCCCAGATTCTTGGATATTTTCCGGACCAATCGGCCACGGATTTTCCCGGGATTAATCCCATTCTTGTGTGAAGCTTGTCCCATGTCCTTTGATATTCTATCAAAGGCATCCTCGGCTCGTTTTTTGTCAGTCTTAGAGGATCCCGTTTGGGGTCTAAGACTAATCTCGTCCTCTTTCTTTTCAGAGGTAATTTTGGATCCTCTAGGTGTTTCCACCCTAGTATCGTCTTGCTTGGTGGTGTCTTCCTTGAAAGGATCACCGATCGGTCCTGTGTTGCTTGAGTCGCCCTCATCTAGAGTAACAATTTTCAATTCTGCTTGTACCTTTGAGGTAGAAGCATCTCTGAGTATGGGTTCCATGAGACTATCCCATAGGCTCGTGCTACCAAACAAGGTAATCTTCCTGTATGTGACCTGAGGCCTTTGCATTGATTGCTAGACCATCTATCGACTTGCTGAGTTCCTCCAGGTTTTCCCTGTGGTGTCTCCATCTTGTAAGAATGGTATCAGCTTCATGTGCCTCCATCCCTTATTAAAAAATCTACACGAACGTTTTCATGAGATTTTATCACTAGAACATCAAAATCGTAATATTGACATTCGACTTGCCATCTTAATAATATGGCTTTCTCAGGTTTGCTTTCTATTTTATTTTTCAAAAAAGCCTTGACACTGGTATTATCAATTTTTAGTATGATTTTTTTAGCAAGTAAGAATAAGGGCCACTTTTTAAAGGCCTTTCGGACTGCAAAGAATTCTTTCTCGTTGATGTGCCATCTTGCCGCTTCTCTTTCGAAAAATAGTCCGCTACAATATCTGCAAGGGACTTCTCCTGTGGGCTCTACTTTCGTTAGAACCGCTGCCCACCAATGATCACTTGCGTCTGTATAGAGAACCAGATCATCCTCGTCATTTGGTATGGCCAGTTTTGGGAGGTCTTGACAGATCGCTTTGAGTTTCTGTACCGCTCTCTTATGTTCTTCCGTCCATCTGAATTCTGCTTCCTTCTTCAGCAATGGACTAAAGACTTTCCTATAACTTGCCAGATTATTAATAAACATACCGGCAAAGTTAACTAACCCCAAATAACTCTGGAGTTGTTTAATAGTTTTGAGATCATCAGGAAAATCGCGTACCTTTTCCACCAAGTGATTTTGGAGGATGATACCTGTTTCGTCGATCTCAATTCCGAGGAACTCGATTTTTCTTGTAAGAATTACCGCCTTCTTTTCAGATAGCACCAATCCTTCCTTGTGACAGACATCTGAGAAGATTTCCAGATGCTTGATATGTTCTTTGACATTTCTCGAGGCAATGAGAATGTCGCCAACATAAATGAACATGAATTTGAATCTTTGAAAAGATTATCCATTTTCCTTTGGTATATGTGGGGTGCATTAGCCAATCCCATTGGCATGACATTCCAGATGTAATGTCCTTGCGGTGTGGAGAAAGCTGTGAACTTCTTGCTTTCTTCTTCCATCTTGATTTGATAAAATCCTAACTTGCAATCGAACTTGGAGAAGACCTTTGCGTTTTGAACGCAGTTGATCAGGCGTTCTCTGTTTGGGATATGATATCCGTCGAAAAGTGTTTATTTTACGAAAGTACTCTGCAGAAATCCATTCGAAAAGATCAATCTTGCACTACTGTTGTAAGTATTCTTTCCTTTCGTGTGTTTTTCTGAACAATTTGATTATTTTTGGGGGACAAGTTAAATTCTAGAGGCACTCGAGAGGGTTGATAATATTGTCTCTCAATCAATGGTAATGCACCATTCTCTTTTTAGAATGGATCGTTCTTCTGGATTTTTTTTCTTATATTTAGTTTGGCTAAATCGAATTAGAATTTAAGTAGTAGATAGTGCTGTAATCTAATGACAGCCTGAAATTCTCGGACCGTAGGAGGCAGCTGAACTTGTTGGGGAGGAGCTAATCAGGGCTTGCGAGGGTCTCAGCATAAACGAAATCTCGTCTTATGATCGCAATGGTTTGGCTAGAGGAGAACGGATGCAGGCCTTTGAAGTTGCCATTGCTCGTCATGGATTCTTGCAGCGATAGATTTGCCAAAGCTTTTACTCGAACTTGTTGATAGTTTGTGAAATTGTGTCTGTTGGAAATATATGCTTATTGTCCCATGAATTCTTACTTTAATTTTTCTGCTTTGTCTGCGTAATGTTTGGTCTATGATTTTGGATATATTAACAGAATATAAAAGTTGTTTTTGTGTACGTCTAAGGAACAGTTGTACCAAAGCACAGGTGCAGAGTTTTCTTCTGAAGAAAGCTGATATATTCCTTCAGAATCCATAAAATTAACAAGAAATCAGTCGACATTACATTTTATGACATGTTTTGCCTCTCCAGCGTGTCACGTCATTGTTCAATTAGAAAAAGTAAAGAAATCATTAATTAGGAATGTTCGGCAAAACAACAATGGAGTATGATCCGATCCTGCACTGTATTCAGATCACAGTACATAATGTGATTCACTTTCGCTATAAAACGAAGGGAATTCAATTGTGGAACTATTACATCTGGAATCCGAGACGGTTGGGCAGTCGATGAAGTTGGAAGCAGAGGTATCCAAACACAAGGAAACTTGGAAAAACTGGTAATTGTCTGATCCATCGACATTGCACTGAATGGCGGGAGCGTGGCCGACACCTTCTTCAATTGCATTGCTTATACTTTCGAGTGTGTAAAAGTGTCCAGGCGTAATACCTGCAATACATTTTCGTTTTCTGTCCCTTTAAGAATAACACTCTTTTATCAACAGATAAAAGCTTACGAAATATAATCGACTTTTAGCGCGACTAATATATTAATTACTTTTCTTCTGTTGAAGTGTAATCGGACAGTAATAGCCAGCAAGTACTGACTAACAGCTAAGGACTAATTAATTAAATTAATCAACTTATTTACCTGCATCTGCTAGGAGTTGGAGCAAGTTGACTTTGTCCTTAAGGTCAAGTGCAGTTTGAAAATAAGTATGCTGATCAAGCGAAGTACAAGTGCCGTGTTTCTTCCATTCATGATTCCAAAATTTTATTCCATCAGCACTTGGGCATGCTAGTGTTGGCCAATCCTTCTGCATTCTATCTATCAGATCTACAATCTGTATATTAGATGAATGAATGATTAGGAATATTTGTTTTTATATGAGATACAAATTATATATAGGTGATTAATTAACTAATGGAAATAGTACCTCTGTTTTGTTTAACGAAGATTTACGATCACAATTTGCTGGCCATTTTCCAGTGTTGTAATTAGGCCACAGGCCATGTATGCCGAAATCTTCAGCAGGTTTTCCTGTTTTCGGATAGCAGCAGCCGCGCTTCGTGTCACACGAAGAAGCCGACCACTGTTTCATCATAGTCATAACAATAATACAGTAAGTACTTATTTTTAGAATTAAGTACATACATATTTTCTATATTCTAAGCTTTTAATTTGCGAAATAATCAGGCAATAAAATTTTATGTAGAGTTAAGATTTAATGAATTAGGTATATTATTTGATTTTGTGGACAAGTGATCACTGACCTCTTGAACAAAGTAGTAGAAATCGAAGTCCTCCGAAGCACACAGAATTGATAGACATTGTAAAACCAAAAGGTTGACCAGAACTGAACTTGTAATTCTCATTTTAATTATTAGTTGTTAATGTTAATGTATGTTGTTGGGTAGTCCTTTTGCTTTGATGGACATATATAGTAGTAGGACTGAGCGGGTCTCTTTATTGATATAGCACGATTCGAATTTTTTAATAGATATGACTCAAATGTCACGTTCTTATTTCATTAATAATTAATCGCGCTAGTACTTGTGTTTGAAATTCAAAACAAACTATTGTAAGTTCGTGTCTTCTATTCATCAAAAAAAAAAAAAGTTCGTGTTTTCTAGTTTCTATACTGAACGTATGAAATGTCAAAGGGGGAATTTGGATTATCTCGCATCTTTCAAACCAAGTTTGCCTATGGTGGTCTATCTTCAGATAGCCCTGCATTCTTTCCTCTTTGGTTCCTTATGTACCATTAACTTGTTGCACAATCAGTTGTGAGTCGCTATGGAATGCTACTTTCCTGATTCCCCCTTCTTGCGCCAACCTCATTCCTATTAAAATGGCTTCGTATTTTGCCTCATTGTTGGACAGGGGATAGTCGAGCCTAACAACGAAGTGGATTACTTCCCATTTCACTTCGGTGTTGGCTAGTACTATCCCGGCTCCTCCGTGTGTTGTCGTAGAGGATCCATCCACAAACACGTGCCATAGAGGGGGGTTCTGAATTGCTTCTTTACCCGCCATTTCCATGACAAAATTGGCCAATACTTGGGCTTTAATTGAAGGCCTGGGGGCATAGGAGATATCGTACTCTGTGAGTTCTACTGCCCACTTCACCAATCGTCCTGAAGTCTCGGGATTATTAAGAATAGTGCGCAAGGGATGTTTAGTCAGCACGATTTAGTCACAACTTGCGGGCGGTGGTGATTAAGGCTAGCACTAGTTTTTCGGTCTGTGGATATTGGCTTTTCTCCCCTTGTAGCGTTTTGCTGACATAGTAGACGGGGCAATGTTCCCTATTGTGTTCCTTGACTAGTACTGCGCTTACACCTTCCTTCCCCACTGCTAAGTATACGAATAGCTCCTCCTGGGGTATAGGCTTTGCCAATAGCGAGGGTCATACCAAGTAATTTTTTAACTTGGTAAGGGCTACCTCGCACTGCTCAGTCCATTGGAAGTCCTTAATGTTCCTGAGTATCTTGAAGAAGGGTAGTCCTAGGTCAGCCAATTTAGAGATGAACCTGCTCAAGGATGCCATCCTCCCGGTCAGCTTTTGGACGTCTTTGACAGTCTTAGGGGTAGGCATGTCTATGACGACTTTAGCCTTCTCGGGGTATACCTCTATTCCTTTCTCTGTCACCATGAATTCTAGGAACTTCCCCCCTTTGATGCCGAATGAACACTTTTGGGGATTAATTTTCATTTCGAACTTGTCCATAATGGACAGCGCGTTGTGTAGGTCCTCTGGATGATCTTCCGCCCGAGGACTCTTAACGATCATATCGTCATCGTATACCTTCATCGATTTTCCAATCAATCCAGCAAACATGAGGTTTACCATGCGTTGGTAGGTGGCCCCCGCGTTCTTCAGGCCGAAAGGCATTACCATGTAGCAGAAGGTACCTGCATCGGTGATGAAACTAGTCTTATCTTGATTCATGATTGCCATCAGGATTTGGTTGTATCCCTAATCCCCATCCATCGTGGATAGTAGTGCGCAATCGGCCATGGAGTCGACCAATTGGCCTATACTTGGTAGGGGATAGCAGTCCTTCGGACATGCATCATTCAAGTTGTTGAAATCGACACACATCCGCCATCTTCCTCCCGTTTTGGGGATAAGGACCACGTTGGTTAACTATTTGGGATATCGGACTTTTGAATCTACTGTGGGTTAAGCAGTCGTTGGATTTTGGATCATATGATCTTGTTCCTTTCTGGTCCCATATTCCTCTTCTTCTGTTGGACGAGTTTGGCGCTAATCTTGACGTTCAGGAAGTGTTGGCAAACCCGATCACTGATTTTACCTGGGGTTCGCTCTTCCAAGCAAATAGGTGGTGAAATTGTTTAAGGACGAAAACCACTTCTCCTTCCGTCTCGGCATTCATCTCTGTCCCAACCTTAACATTTTTTCCTGGATTTTCTGCCACGATTTCTACCATTTTTAGTTCCAGACATGCTGTACTTTTAATTCTTCCTCCAACGCTTCTTGACAGGCATAGTGATATCTTTGTCGTTCTATGAGGGAATTGCGTTCATCCGACATTCCCTAGCCTTGCCTTGACTTCCATGAACTTCTCCTGCTTTCGATGGCGTGGGAAACTTTACCTTAAGGTGGAGGGTGGAGGGTATCGCATCAAACATCCGTATGGATGGTCGTCCGCATGTAGCATTGTAAGTCCGAGACGACGCTTCTACGACCCAGAACTTGGAATGCTCTGTTCGTCGTAAGGCACCTTCTCCTCATAACATAGGTAGGGTTATAGTTCCCAGTGTACAACAAGACTCCCCCATGAAACTCACTAAGGGGACTTCAGCTGATTCCAGTCATTCCTTCTTCAACCCCATCGCCAAGTACGTAGGTAAGAAGAGGACATCTACAGAACTCCAAGTATCGATTAAAATACGTTGAATCTTGATGCCAAAGATGGTGGCCTCTATCACCAACGGGTCTTCGTGGGGATATACTATACCTTTCAAGTCGCTCGGCCCGAAAGTAACGGTAGGTAATTTGGCCCCTTGTATTGAACATATTGGTGGCCCTTGTTCCACGCGTCGAGCCTCTTTCAAATACTTCTTCTTCTTCTTCCCCGTGGGTATTACTGAAATATCCCCCCCCCCCTTCGATCATGTTTATCGTTCTACCCAAGGGAGGTTTTTCCTCTCGGTACTTAGTACTGGGACTGCCTTCCTTCGTCGGTCCCTCCGATCGAATTATTTTCCAAACGTTAGACTTAGGAGCCTTTTGGTTATTCTCTTTCAAATAGTTTCCCAGTAGCTGGCGTTTAGTAGCCGGTGTATCTCGTTCCGTAGGGTGGTGCAGACATCGGTAGTATGCCCATATGCTTTGTCGTACATACAGAACTTACTTGTATCCTTCTTTTTGTATTTTTAACGGGTAATGGCCATTGTACGTCGTTGCTTCCTCTCATCGTGTTCAGCACCTCTGCGGGGGTGATCGTTAAGGGAGGTAGCGGCGCGGGTCGCAGGTGCCGTTTTACCACGTTTCCGTCGTCCCTTCACTGGGAGGGTAGTTTCTCTTCCTTCGCCTTATCTTTGGACCTCTTCTCCAGCTCGCGATCATTACTCTCCGTTCGGATCTTAGAGTTTTCTGCTTCTTCCATAATAATATAAGTTTCCGCCTTCTGCATGAGCTCGTTCATATATTTGACCTGGTTTCCCATAGGTATCTGAAGAAATCCCCCGTTCTAAGCCCCTGAGTTAAGATATCCGCTACTATCGAAGTATTAACGTTTGGGACATCTAAGGCTTCATCCAAGAAACGCTTCATGTAATCCCTTAGGCATTCGTCTTTCTTCTGCTTGACAGTAAAGAGGTGGCTAGTGGATTTGGGGTATCTCTTGTTACAAGCAAATTATCGTACAAATAAGCATGCTAATTGATCAAAATAAGATATCGTACCGGGGCGTAGCTGGGAGAACCAGACCTGCGCTCAACCCGCTAAGGTAGTTCGAAACACTCGACAAAGAGCAAAGCCGGGCGCCGATGTCAGATCCATAGTTGCTATATATTGATGAATGTGATCTTGCAGGTCCCTCCCTTCGTTGTCGCCCGTATACAGAGGGAGATTGCTTGGGCGCATTCCCGAGGGAATCAGAGCTTGGGGAGTTCGCTGAAGGCTTGGTCTTAGCCGGGATTTATATTCTTCTGAATCGTATCGTTCTCGATAGATCACCGAGGGAGATCTTCCCGGGGATCTATTGCATCTGGTCACGTTCTCCGAGTGGCATCTTCTAACAGGCGTTCGAACACGGATCGAGGAT
This sequence comes from Linaria vulgaris, assembly GCA_948329865.1. Taxonomy (NCBI): domain Eukaryota; kingdom Viridiplantae; phylum Streptophyta; class Magnoliopsida; order Lamiales; family Plantaginaceae; genus Linaria; species Linaria vulgaris. The sequence continues at coordinate 71,101,776 of OX415253.1, forward strand.
GTTTATGAAATCCTCCCTTTCCGCTGGGGGTGGAGAGGGGGTTACCGATGGTTCTTCGTTCATATCTTCTTGGTGGTCCCAAAGACTGTTGTCGGTCAAAGGACTATCCATAGTCGTGGCAGGAGAAATTCTTCAAGCACACTCAAAGGCAATATCTTACGGCGTTCCCACAGACGATGCCATTTTGTTAACAATTACTTATTTTTTCTCGATTTTGTGGGTGGATTATAACGCCTCGCCTGATTTTGAAGAATAACCTATGCTCTTTGTATGATTTCAAAAGTATATCCCATTTATTCTCTCTATTCTACCCTTTATATAGGAGTAAGATTGAGTACAAAAGGCATTTTCGCATGTTTTTCTTTTGACAAGTGTTACATGCATGTTTATAGGAGCTGAGTATTTTTACTCAGCTTTTGACAACTGTCTATGGTGATGCTGATACATCTCACTCTATTACTTTTGTAACTCGACACTAAAAATTGCTCTTGCAGAAACCAAAATATTACAATCAAGGAGATCATCAAATGATACAGAAAGCCATGTCACTACAAGAAAAAGGGGTCAATAGAGACCAAAATTAGGTCCCTATTGACCCCTCCCGCGGTCCCTAAAGCTCAATAGCGACCGCACGTAGGTCGCTATTGTGCGGTCCCTATTGACCTCGGTCGCTTTCCATCAGGGACCGCAGTTAGGTCCCTGATGAGGGAAATAGCGACCGGAGTATCAGGGACCGCTTTCCGGTCCCTGACACTTTAAACAATAGCGACCTAACGCCGGTCGCTATTGTGTTTTTGGGTCACTATTTTTTTCAAACAATAGGGACCGTCATTAAGTCCCTAATGTCGCAAAAACAATAGCGACTTGAGAGCGGTCGCTATTATAAATATTAGCGACCTACAGGCGGTCCCTAATAAGACTAATAGCGACGGCAATCAGGTCGCTACAAAATATTCATAGAATCTATGAATATTTTGTAGCGACCTAGTTGCGGTCCCTAATAAGAATAATAGCGACCGCAATCAGGTCGCTACAAAATATTCATAGATTCTATGAATATTTTGTAGCGACCTGATTGCGGTCGCTATTATTCTTATTAGGGACCGCAACTAGGTCGCTACAAAATATTCATAGAACTCTATGAATATTAGTAGCGACCTAGTTTCGGTCCCTAATAACGGAAATAGGGACCGCAGTTAGGTCCCTACTAATATTCAAAGGGTAGGGACCTAACCGCGGTCCCTATTACTTTTATTAGGGACCGCAATTAGGTCCCTAATAATATTCATAGAGTTCTATGAATATTATTAGGGACCTAACTGCGGTCCCTAATAGTCTGCGACAAAAATAAAAAAAACAATAATATTTCGGAAATATTCCGAAATATTATTGTTTTTTTTGTTGAAATATGGTTATAATAAGATCAATACAATAAAATAATAAAGAAAAAATTAATATAATGACATTAAAGTATTAAAATGTAAAAAATGAATGAAATATGACTAATAATAGAATATAAAATATGAATAATATAAAAACAAAAAGATGAATGAATAAAAAAACAAGTGAAATAAAAGAAATTGTAGATCCAAAAAAATAGAAAAATAAGAAAAGAATGTGTAGATTCAAAATAATAGAAAAGTAAGAAAAAAAGTGTAGATCCAAAATAATAGAAAAGTAAGAAAAGAAAGTGTAGATCCAAAATAATAACAATGAAAGATTGAGTAGGTGATTTGTTTTTTATATTGTGTGATTTTTGTTTTGGATTTGTGTTGGTAAAAAGAAGAATTTTTTTTGTGTTTGGAGAAAATAAGATAGTGTTTTGGTGTTGGAAAAGAAGATAGTGTTTTGGTGTTGGGTGTTTTATGAGATTAAGTAATTTTGATGTGTAAGAGTGGTGAGTATATATAGAGAATAGGGTGAAATTTTTAAATTTTCGTAAAATTCAAATTTCCCCCTCAATCCCGCTTAAAATTTTCGCCAAAATTTCAAATTTTTGTATATTAGTGACCTAAGTGCGGTCCCTAATTATTAATAGTGACCGCAGTTAGGTCACTAATTGTTAATAGTGACCGCACTGCGGTCCCTGTTTCTTTATTAGGGACCTAAGTGCGGTCCCTACTAATATTCATCCTTGAAACTTGATTTTTTTGTATTGATGTTGGTGTGTTTGTGATTCCTAGCAACCAAACTCATTGCAACATGTGAATTGAAGTAATAAATGATTGCAAAACCAACCTCATAATAGTTTAGTTGTGAAATAATAGATTGAATGAAATTGATCGAGTTATGAACGTTCAACACATATTTCATGTTCTACAACTAATCATCAATAGCTAATTATAGTTATTTGTAGTTATTAACTAATCAAGTTATCATGTTATTTGATGTTGTTAAACAAAAAATTAAACTATGAATAACAACTATAACTAACTATATTGATGATTAGTTGTAGAACATGAAATATACGTTGAACGTTCATAACTCGATCAATTTCATTCAATCTATTATTTCACAACTAAACTATTATGAGGTTGGTTTTGCAATCATTTATTACTTCAATTCACATGTTGCAATGAGTTTGGTTGCTAGGAATCACAAACACACCAACATCAATACAAAAAAATCAAGTTTCAAGGATGAATATTAGTAGGGACCGCACTTAGGTCCCTAATAAGGAAACAGGGACCGCAATGCGGTCACTATTAACAATTAGTGACCTAACTGCGGTCACTATTAATAATTAGGGACCGCACTTAGGTCACTAATAATTAATAGAGACCGCAGAGCGGTCTCTGTTTAATTATTAGGGACCTATGAGCGGTCCCTACTAATATTTATTCTTGAAATTTGATTTTTTTAGGAACGAGATGTGTTTGTGATTCCAACCAACCAAACACATTGCAACATGTGAATTGTTGTTATTTTAACTATTATATTATTAATTATGAACTAAACAAACAACGGTGTACTCAAATCATCATAATATAATGATTTTAAAGTTTGAATATTAGTAGGGACCGCAAATAGGTGCCTGTTGGGTCAATAGGGACCTGATCCGCGGTCACTATTGACATATCGGGGACCTACTTGCGGTCGCTATTGACAACGGCTATTGTCAATAGCGACCGCAGTTTGGTCGCTAATAACAACAGCTAATTAAATAGGAACCGCATTTTGGTCCCTATTGATAACGGCTATTGTTAATAGTGACCGCAGGTAGGTCGCTATTAACAACGGTTAGTATCAATAGGGACCTAACTGCGGTCGCTATTGACACTTACCGTTGGCAATAGTGACCTAAGTGCGGTCCCTATTGACTGTTAGTGGCCTATAAAAAGGCCACTCCATTCTATTTAGCTCTTTAAAATTCTTGTTATATTATTTGTAATTATTTGTTTTATATTTTACAACTTATTAGATGAATAATGGATTATATAGTAGATAAATCTTGGATGTATGCTATGTATGATAGTGATGGTTGTTTAAGCGATAGATTTGTGTTTGGGGTTCGGGCTTTCATTGAATATGCTACGCAACAAGGTCCTAGATTCGTAGATCTACGGGGCGAAATTAGGTGTCCTTGCATGAAATGCAATAATATACGGTTTTTCGATAAAAAGGTTGTACGGGATCATCTTCATAAGTCGGGTTTTACAAATGGATATTTAGAGTGGATTTTTCATGGGGAAACGTTAATAGATACTACACCGTCGTATGTGCCCGATTCCCCCGGCTCGTCACACACCGATATTCCCGACAACCCAGTATATGTTGATGTGCCATCCGTAGACATGGTCGTGGATGCACGTGGAGGTCGATCATTTGAGGACGAGTCAACTAACGAGGAGCCCAACCCGGAAGCACATGCGTTCTACAAGTTGATGCACCTAGGAAATATACCCATGTATTCGGAATACGACTCGGGTGAAGATATAAGTATCCTTCAGTGGATGTCGGAGTGGTTGGAGTACAAGACACAACACAAGGCTAGTACTATTTATTCTGATAAGGTTTTTAATTTGGCGAAGAGAGGTTTCACGCCTGAGGTGCGGATGTTATTACCTAAGGACACGAAAGGGATCCGTAAAATGCTGCAGTCCGAGTTAGGGTACGTTACGTATGATGTTTGTCCAAAACAATGTTTCTTGTTCTACGGAGAGGAGACGAAGGACTACGATAAGTGCCCGATATGCCTCGCAGGTAGATACGTGGATGGACTAAAATCTAAGGTTGGGAAGAAGAAATTGTGGTATTTTCCTATTGCTCCTCGACTTCAGAGGTTGTATTATACAATAGGAACTGCAAAACATATGACATGGCATATGAAGTGTAATGGGGTTCATGACCAAATCATTCACCCAGCTTCAGGGGAGGCATGGCGCCACTTCGACCGGACACACCCAGATTTCGCAGCGGAACCACGGAACATAAGACTTGGTTTGTCCACAGATGGTTGCACACCTTTTGGAATGTCTGGCAAGACGTACTCTTATTGGCCGGTGTTTGTCACCCCTTATAACCTTCCACCGGATCTTTGCATGAAGAAAGAGTTCATCTTTTTGAGTCTACTCATTTCCGGGCCGTATAGTCCAACAAAGAACTTGGATCTTTTTCTTAGGCCACTTATTGATGATCTCAAGCTTTTATGGAGCACTGGCGTCGAGACGTACGACGTCTCGAGGAAGCAACACTTTATTTTACGTGCATCTCTTATGTGGACGATTAGTGATTTTCCCGCTTACGGGATGTTGTCGGGATGGAGTACGCACGGAAGGCTTTCGTGTCCTTATTGTATGGGTGACACTCAATCCTTTCCGTTGGTGAATGGGGGTAAGCCAAGTTGGTTCGATTGCCATCGCCGGTTCTTGCCTGAAGGTCATGACTTGAGATACGATGACTATAACTTTAAAAAAGGGGAAATTCGGGAGGAAGACGCGATTCGTAGAAAGACTGGTGCTGAAATGTTGGAAATTGTTAATGGCCTTGGGAATGTGGGGTTCGGTACCCAATGCAGACCACTCCCAGGTTTTGGCCAAAATCATAATTGGGTGCGGAAGAGTATATTTTGGGAACTGCCTTATTGGTCCACAAACTTGGTTCGTCACTGTCTAGATGTCATGCATTGTGAGAAAAACTTTTTCGATAACATCGTCAACACGATTTTGGATGACCCTAAGACAAAGGACAACATCAAATCACGAAAAGATTTGAGACTTTGGACCAACCGTAGTGAGCTATTTTTAGATTCAACATCCCGAGGGGGGGGGAACGAAGAAGCCAAAGGCATTGTACTGTCTCTCAAAAGATCAAAGGAGAAATTTGTTAGAATGGTTGGGCACGCTAAAATTTCCAGATGGATACGCTTCTAACTTGGGACGGTGTGTACATGTGCAACAACAAAGGTTGTCCGGAATGAAGAGTCACGATTGCCACGTCTTCATGCAGAGATTGATTCCAATTGCTTTTCGTGATTTCCTTAAGAAAGACATATGGGAAACACTTGTGGAGATTAGTTTGTTGTTCAAGGCAATTTGCGCATCAGAGGTATTGGTAGAGGCTATGGAGGGACTAGAAAAATCTATTATTGTCACCATGTGCAAGCTAGAGAGAATATTCCCTCCTTCTTTTTTCGATTCTATGGAGCATTTGGCCATTCACTTACCGTATGAGGCTAGAGTTTGCGGTCCAGTTCACTACAGATGGATGTATCCATTCGAGAGGTAAATCACTTTTGGTGTATATATTGATGATTGTCTTTAATTTATTTTATGTGTAATGTAAGATGGTTCCTTTTGTTGTGTATATCAGACAAATGTTTGATTTAAAGCAGTCAGTGGGGAACAAAGCGAGGCCCGAGGGATGCATGGCCAATGCCTATTTAAATTCGGAGATATCAAATTTGATTTCCCAGTATCTCGATGTAACCCCTGGTGCTACACACCGACGACTTAACAGGAACGAGACTTTGGAAAACACGGATTGGGATGGAGAGCTCTTATTGTTCCGAAAGAAGGGACGACCGCTTGGCCCATCGGCGAAGATGAAGAAGTTAACGGGGGAAGAAATAGAACAGATTGAATTGTACACACTTCTTAACTGTGAAGAATTGGAGGGATGGGAAGAGTGAGTCTACTACAATTTTCTTCATCTAGTATCATCTTCTTTTATATGTGTTAGTACTAACTATTTTTTTGTAACATGCAGTTTGTTCATAGAAGAGGAGTGCGGTAGATTGAATGCCATGGAGGTGCAAACGAAAAGGAACGAGGAGTATGTGGCCTGGTTCAAGCAAGAGTACCGCAGTGAAAATTACATGATAGACGATAGGGTACTGCCGTTGCTCAACGGTCCACTGAACGATGCAATCACGTACGATGGATACATTGTGAATGGATTTAGGTTCCACATTGATACGAAATTGGGGCCCAAGAAGAGTGACTGCAGTGGGGTTTACGTGAAGGGTGACATGGGAGACACCGCTTCAACCAATTTCTACGGGACTTTAAAGGAGATATTGGAAGTGGAATATTGGGGAGGTAGAACTGGAAAACAACTGACCATTGTCTTCTTCAGGTGTTTGTGGTATGATATTGGACCGAGAGGCACAAATGTCCACGAGACATTCAAAATGGTGGAAATTAACCCTACTAAAAAACTGCAGACCAATGAACCATTTATTTGTGCTAATCAAGCAATGCAGGCGTATTACGCCCCATATCCGTCTCTACCAAATGGAAGGCCAGGGAGAAAAGGATGGTTGTCAGTATCACATATTCCAGCTAGACACATTATCGACATGTCGTCACTCACAATTCAAGATTCTACCCCTGATGACCCAAAAATTCCGGAGACAGTATTTCAAGAGAACGAATCAGCAGGTCTTAATATGTTTGTAGACTTGAGTTCGTTCAACATGGATATTCAGTTGGGTGGAGGTGACTTCGAGGTCGTTGATGAACTAGGTGGTAACGAGGACGATGATGGACAAGCAGAAGAAGGCGTAGATAGTGAGGCAAATGAATATGACTATGAGTTTCAATATTCAGAAGAAGACTAGTGCTTTCTTTCTTTTCTTTCTTTTTTTCAGTATGACTATGACTATGTGATTTTTCAGTATGACTATGACAATGTGATTTTTTCAGTATGACCAACTATCAACACCATATAAACAACACCATATAAACAAAAACAACTACACCATAAATGACCAACCGTCAACACCATATAAACAACACCATATAAACAAAAACAACTACACCATAAATGACCAACCATCAACACCATATAAACAAAAACAATTACACCATAAATGACCAACCATCAACACCATATAAATTCAAAATAACCAAAATAAACAAAAAAATATAATCAAAACCATTCAATCCATATTCCATACCAACTACAAACCATACATACAAAACAACTAAAAATATCATAATCCATATTTACAAATAAAAACCCGCAACAAGATCACTGACCCCCCTCATCATCACTAGGCGGATACACGACCCCCTCATCACCAGAACTCTCCGCCAAATCATACATCTCATCCAAGGTCGCCAGTGGATCATCATCAACACCAACCCCACCCTCATCAACGCCAACACCCCCCTCACCCTCACCGAGGTCCTCTGCCTCAACATCCATCAGACCAAGATCATCATCACCCTCCGACTCATCAGTATCAATATCAAGATCATCGACATACTGGGTGGGGTTGGAAGTACCTGGAGCAAAAGGATCTGGTCTCTCACGTATCGGCCTCGGAACCCGAAATGCGCCTCCGCTCCTAATAGCGTTCCCCATGAACAAGTCTGACGGAAGCTCTCACACTGGTCGACCTGTATCCCTCTGCATGTCCTCTCTAAAAGACTGGAGCCAAGACAACATAGAGTCGACTCTCGGGTCCTTTGTCGACCTCAACTCGTTGTTCTCCTCCTAGAGCTGCCTGAGCAACTCCCGCCTGTAGTCTGGCTCCCTCCCGACCTCCAAGTCGAAGTCTCGAGGATCAGCATAGCTCGGTAACCCCGATGCCTTCCCCTTCTTGATACTCCCTATTGCCTTCTTCCACGAATCGGCGTCCCATTCAGGCAAGTCATTATCTTCCACTGCATCCGGATTTTTCCTCCTCATTCCCTCTTATAAGTCTTCTGTTGAATATTCAAATATCATTAAAAAAAAGAAATTAAATTAAAACAAAGATCATTAAAAAAGAGTAGAAAATTTAAAACACTTACGTAAATAAGTCTGGTAGTCTCAGACTTCCACTCCCGCCTCAATGGTACGCTTGTACCTCTGCCAGTCCCCACCACCTTCTTCGTATGTCCTGCCTTATAAATCTCGTCGTGCCTGATAGGGCGGGTGCGGTTGGGCTGATTCCTCTCCTTCAAATTGAGCGTAATAGTTGGTTATAATTCTTTTCTTTTTAAATGTTAAAATTACATTGTTTTAAACTAATCAATAAACAATAATCTTAAAATTTAACTACAAATAAAATATATAATTTAACAAAACATACCAGGCGCCGCCGGATCTCCTCGTAGTCAATGGAACCACCGTAAAAGGTGGCGGGCGCATCGCCGTCCAACTTGCCGCCTCGTCGAGCCTTCTTTCCCTTCACGGACTTCGCCTTAAACTCCTCAGTGTCCCAGTGTTTTGCCGCCTGATCCTCCAAACTCTGACTCATCCACGGCGTCTTAGGCTTATCTTTAAACTCCTCCTTGTCCTTTTTCTTCATGTACTGCTCATTCGCCTTGTTAAGCATACGCTTATAAATCCCTCTCGCCTTCAACTGGTATGCCCTATGTACCTGCTCCCTCTCTGACCGCCGAATCCCATAGATATTCTACAAAAAAGATAAATATTAAACAATAAATTAATACATTAAATTAATAAACTAAATTAAACAATATTTTGAACCTCGAGTAAATCAATAAATATTAATAATTCATTTAAAACTCACCGTAAATCTCGAGTACATCTCTCTTCGTACATCCTCAGGAACCTTCAAGTAGGAGGGCCAAAACTCACTCATAAACTGTCGAATGAGTGAAGTGATCGTCTTGGAAATCTCGCGACTGGGGGGTTTAGAAAAACAACCCCTCTTCAACTCAATAAGCTCCTTCTTCTTCCCTTTAGGAAGCGCCGTAAGCCCTACATTGGGTCCCCTACGCGGTCGAGTATCGGTCGGTCGTGGAGTACCGGTCGATCTCTGGCTCAGTCCAGCTCCGGTGTCGACTGTAGGCGGTGGAGTCTGAAGTCTGCTAGACTCGACTGATGGGGGCACGTGAGTCCCAACTGAATCCGCAGTATGTGGTCGTGCCACCTGGGATGCGGTGGACTCTGATGATCGGACACCCGCTCCGGAGATGGCCGCCTCATCGTCTCCAAATAACTGCCGATGTAGTGGAGGTGTCGTCGATGCAGATCTGTCACCTGACCCAGGTAGCGGGACAGACGGCTCGGTTGGATGGCTCGACCCTGCACCACGTCCCGATCGAACAACCCGTATAGGTCGGCAACTACCTCGACCCCCGCTACCACTACCACCACCACGCCCAACGCTACCACTACCACTACCACTACCACCACCAATCCTGTCACCACTACCACCACCACGTCCAACGCTACCAGTACCACCACGCCCAACGCTACCAGTACCACCACCACGACCTCGACCTCCACTACCTCCAACACCTCCACGAGTAACACTACCACTACCTGAACTCGATACCCCACCACGACCTCGACCTCCAAGGCCTCGATCTCCAGTACCGCTAGGGGTCTTACGTGACGACATGCCGAATATATATATGTACTATAAAAAAAATTTAAATATCAATTCAACATTTACAAATCTACACTAATTACAAAATTTACAAATTATAACCTAAAAAATATAATCTACACTAATTAATATAATCTTACAAATTAACACTAATTAACAAGTTTTACTAATTAAATTTTAATAATCCAATTTTCACAATCTAATTATAAACTAATCTAATCTAATCTAATTTCATTATTCACTAAATTTAACTAAATCTAATTTAATCATTCACTAAATTTAACTAAATCTAATTTCATCATTCACTAAATTTTTATTTCATCATTCACTAATCTAATTTCACAAATAATTTTTTTTCCTTAATCATACACTAATCTATTCTAACAATCTAACATTATTCACTAATTAACTATCTAATTAACAATATTAACTAATAATTCTTCAAAAATTTAACAAATTAACAATAAAACACAAAATTTACACAAGATTAACACAAGATTAACACAATAATATTAACACAAAATTAACAATATAACATTTTCTTAAAATAATAACACAATTTTCGGATTTAATTCAAAAATGACAAAAACAAATAAAAAAAAATGAAAACCGAAGCTATACCTTAGCACCGGCGGCGGAAATGGACGGAAATTCAAAGGGGCGGCGATGGAAGCGGAGCACGACGGCGATTGAGGCGGAGCACGGCGGATTTGAGGCGGAAATCGGAAGAAACGAGCGGGGTTGGGTTTGGTTGGGTTAGTGACTCGATTTGGGTCGCAACTAAGCTTAATAGGTCGCTAATGGAGGATATCCGAATCGGGTCGGGGCACAAAACGGGTGAAGGAGAGGAATTTCGCGTTTTGTTAAAAATGGCTTTTTTTTTTCAATTTATAGGAAGCAATCAGCGACCGCTTCTGAGTCGCTGATTGCTTCCATGGTAATTAGGGCGGACGCGGCCCACAATTTGGCCCAATTTTGGGCCGAATTGTGTGGCCCATGTAAAAAAAAGGTTTTCAGCGACCCAACCTGGGTCGCTGAACGTCGCGTATTTAGTTCAGTGACCCAACGTGGGTCGCTGAAAGTCGTGAGTTTAGTTCAGCGACCCAACGTGGGTCGCTGAAAGTCGTCTGTTTGTTTCAGCGACGCAACGTGGGTCGCTGTTGTTCTCGAAATGATTTGCGACTCAAGGTGAGTCGTTGTTGCCTTCAGAAGTCGCTGAAGGCGAGCGACTCACCTTGAGTCGCTAACTGGGCGGTCCCTATTGACCGCCCAGTCTTGTAGTGTGTATAAACGTAAGTCTTGAGTATTTTATAAAATGCGTTAATAAAAGATAAAATTGAAAGTTATTTTGTACACTTGTACTGAAGTAATAACAAAACTGAAAGTTATGTTGTACTCAAGTAAATAGTTGATAACAAACTCGTGAACTTTAAGTTATTGACGTATTTATGAACAGACAAAAATTGTATTGAGTTGAGTTCTTGTTTATTTCACTTGAGATCCTATATATTGTATTGATTTGGTGACTTTTATTTGAGTTTTGTTTAGTCATTCGTTCTCATACTATATCATTTGCTCTAAGTTGAGAAGCTCATGAAAGTAGTTGTGCATCTATATGTCTAACCAGACACACATGACCCTTGTACTTTCATGATTGGTGTTATATTGTAATTGTGCATGACAAGTGACATTTTTTGACAATCTGGCGGTTAATATATGATTTAAACTCAAAAAACTTGTGCCCTGAACTTAATTGATACCACACAAAATCTGCCATTTTATCTAAATTTTAAGTTGTTAGAGAGCGTGTTATTTTTAATAAAATAATCTCCATCATGCGAAAGTCATTTTTTTTCATGATAATAATTCTACTATAGTGAGGTGACTATAAATCATTATTAACTCTAAATTATTCACGAGCAAGACCAACGTGTGATCGTCGCTTAAATATGGCATTATACATATATTAGAGATGTCCACAATAATGGACCTTTAGTCAAAGAAAACGGGCTACTTCTTGAGCCCCACACATGAGAGATTATTAGTTTATATGCAGAATATATCGCAAGAGGTTATATATATTGAATATTTTCTAGTTTATATGCAGAATATATTTATACTCGTTCACTAATTAAGAAAAACAGAAGACAACAAAAATACATCTCTCGACCCTGACCATCTCTATTCGACAACGACAAGCAAGGCATCACTTAGGTACACAATGACAAGCAGGTGCGGCCACAACGTGTTTGGACCATTTTAGCTAGCTAGTGATGGGAGAGTAGTTCTTTTATCTATAACAAATAAAACTTTTTGGGGGAAAATTAGTATAATAAGTGATTAACAAATAGAAATATTGTATTTTTGGCTAACGTACAGATTTAATATAAGAATCGCAATATGAAAAAGTCACCCCTCCCGAACGAATTAAGGTATAAGTATATAACGCGTGCATGAAATGTGGGAAATATTCTAAGTTTAAAAAGTAAGATGCCATTCTGGTCTGTCAAGTTTCCCATTTGAAGTATTTATTTCTATATCAGAAGTATATCTTTTATCTGTAATGGTAGGTTATGGCTATTTAAAATATGGCAGGCTTCTCTTGCTGACAATATTCTATGGAGTTTTCAATTCTTGGCCTTAAAATATCTAAAATATGGAAACAGCAATCCATGCGTGTAAGTAACAATTTGTGAAGGTGTTTATACAACATTGACTTTCTGTTAATGCCCAATGCACAATTTCAAGGCTGAATAGGTTGCGGCTGGAATACGGACTTTTTTATACGTTAAGGCAGTTTGGGAATTGAGTAAAATTTGGTGATGCATTGTTGTGGTACAGCAAGTACCTGGAGAAGAGAACTTGGAGAAGAAAAAAAATAAGAAAGAGAAAAGGGAGAAATATTGCAATTGAGTTATAATATTCGAATAATGGTACTGTTGCACACACACATGGCGTGATATAGTACTGCTGACATCACAATAGCGTGAAATAGTGAAAAGACACAATTGTCCTCGTCTATCTTCTAGAAAGGGTAAAAACGACGTTACGAAAATAGAAAATAAGAAAATGCAATAAAACTCCTAAACGCAGCGTTGAGAAGCCATCTCATTCAATCTGACTCTTCCCCTCCAATCGATTCAATTGCAGAAAACCCAAAATCGATCCAAGACGCTGCCTTTAGCCCTAAATTCATCAATTACTCCCCAATTCTGACCTCAATCGTAACATTACTCCCCTCCTTTTCAAAAGCTTGTCCTCAAGCGTCCAATGAAGGAAATTGGCAATGAATCCACTCCCAATCTTCCCAAGTTGCTTCATTTTTGGGCAAATGAGCCCATTTAATAAGCCATTGCGGTTGTGTCGCGTTCCGCCTCTTGATAATTCGTTTAGCTAGGATCTTTTCCGGCAACAAAATCGACTTACCCTCTTCATCCATTGCAGGTAACTCTGGGTTAACAGTGTCAGTCGAACCCACGCGCCGCTTCAGAACTGACACGTGGAATACAGGGTGCAAGCGAGCAGTTTCAGGGAGGCGCAGGCGGTACGCCACCTCCCCCACCTTGGCCGTGATCTAGAAAGGACCAGCAAACCTAGGACAGAGCTTCCACACTGGACTCTTGCGCACTGTCAGTTGGCGGTACGGTTTTAATTTCAAGTAAGCCCAATCCCCTACTTCAAACTTGGGTTCCACTCTCCTCTTGTCTGCTTGTTGCTTCATGCGGTTCTGTGCTGAGTGTAAATTGTGTTTAAGTTGTTGTTGTATTTGTTGCCTGCTGATCATTAACTGTTCCACCCCTGAAACCCTATACTCTGGCAATTGACTCAGTCCACTTTGAGGTGGCTTGTAGCCATACATAGCCTCAAAGGGAGTCATGCCAGTAGCTGAGTGGTAACTGGTATTGTACCACCACTCAGCCAACCCAATCCAACTAGCCCATTGCTTAGGCTGCCCTCCCACCATGCATCTTAGGTACCCCTCCAAGCATTGGTTCGCTCTCTCAGACTGTCCATATGTCTGAGGGTGGTAAGCTGAACTTAAATACTACTCCACTCCTAGGGCCTTCAATAACTCTCTCCAAAAAACACTCACAAACACTTTATCTCTATCAGTTGTAATACTGGTAGGTAAACCATGTAGTTTATACACTGAATCAAGGAACACAGTAGCTAAACTTGATGCAAACTTGATGCAGTGAATGGGTGTGATAGTGTTAGGAAGTGAGCATACTTAGTATATTTGTCCACTATTACCCCAAATAGTATCCTTACCATTGGACTTGAGCAATTGTTCAATAAAGTCCATGGTAAGGTGCTGCCAAGCTTGTGTGGGTATAACCAATGGTTGCAACAACTCAGGGTACCTACTATTCTCATGCTTGCAAAGTTGACACACCTCACATTCACTGACAAACTTCTTGACATCTTCCTTCAGCCTTCTCCCCCCCCCCCCCATATGAATATCAATTGTACCCTTTGATAAGTGGCTAAGACTTCTGAGTGACCACTTGTGCTGCTGGAATGTAGCATGGCTATCACTTTCTGTCTAAGGTTGTTGTGTGATCCAACATACAACTTCCCTTTAAACCTTAGTAACAACCCCTCATAATTGTGGTAGGACACATCATAAGACTGGAGTATACAGTGAGTGATGGCTTCCACAGCTTTTTTGTCACCTTCATAACTTTCTTGCAATTCTGTCATCCACTCAGGGTACAGAGAGCTAATTGCAAGACATCCCCTTATGTTATTTCCCTCATGGACAGTGCATCTGCTACACTGTTCTCCTTTCCCTTCTTGTACTCTATTCTGTAGTTGTAGCCCATGAGCTTGGTCATGTGCATCTGCTGCAGGGGAGTAGAGATCTTTTGTTCTAGCAAGTACTTCAGGCTGTGTTGATTAGTCTTGATAATAAATTGTCCTTGGATTAGATGGGGTCTCCACTTCTCCACAGCCAGCAAGATGGCTAAAAACTCTTTTTCATAAACTGATAAGCCCAAATTTTTGGGACCCAATGCCTTGTTGATGTATGCAATAGCATGGTAGCGTGCATCAGTTTCAACTGTGAACTCCTTCTCAAAGTCAGGGAGTTGCAAAACTGGTGCTTCACTCATAGCCTTCTTCAGTTCACCAAATGCCCTTAAAGAACTCTCAGACCATTTGAAACCTCCCTTCTTGGTCATATCAGTTAGGGGCCTAGCAACAATACCATAATGCTCGATGAATTTCCTGTAGTAACCAATTAACCCTAGGAAACCCCTTAAAGCTTTCAAGTCCTTAGGTTGAGGCCACTCTAGCATACATTTGATCTTTTCAATATCAGCTGCCACTTTTCCCCTCCAATTATGTGCCAAAGGTACTCCACCTTATCCTGCCCAAAAGTACACTTGGAAGCCTTAGCATACAGTGTGTTAGCTGCCAATATCTCAAACACAGACCTTAAATGTGCCTTGTGTTCCTCCATATCCTTGTTGTAGATCAGAATATCATCAAAAAACACTAGTACAAACTTCCTGAGGTGTTTCTTGAATATAGAGTTCATTAACCCTTGGAATGTAGCTGGTGCATTAGTGAGCCCAAAGGGCATCACCCTAAACTCATAGTGACCAGAAACTGTCACAAAGGCAGTCTTGTGTATATCCTCCTTCAACATTCCTATTTGATGATAGCCTGACCTCAAGTCAATCTTAGTGAACACCCTAGCCCTTCCTAATTCATCCAGCAACTCTTCAATGAGAGGTATGGATAACTGTTCTTAGTAGTTATAGGATTCAACTTTCTATAATCTACACAGAACCTCCAACTGGTGTCTTTCTTCTTAACTAAGAGGACTGGTGAGGAGAATGGACTTTCACTGGGTTGTATTTGTCCATTCTTCAGCATTTCTTGTACTAGTCTTTCAATTTCCTCCCTTTGAACAAAGGGATACCTGTAAGAAGCCTGCTTAAAGGGATTAGCTCCCTCTATTAGGGGTATCCCATGTTCATACCCCATTAGAGGGGGAATCCCAGTGGGTTCCTTAAAAACCCCTTCAAACTCTTGTAGTAACTCACTGAGTTCTGAGGGTACAACTGGCCCTAGCTTCTCCTCTTCAGTTTGGACTTTGTACAGATATCCCCAGAGCATGTACTCTTCCTCCTCTTCCTCTAATTGCCTTTCCAGCTTGTGTTCTGAGTCATGTTCAGTTCCAATCATCTTCAAAGATGCTCCAGTTTGTATGCCCTCAAGTGTCCTCAGTTTACCCCCACGGAAAAACATGAACAACTGTTTATTGAAGTCAAACATAACTGCCCCTAGTTTCCTCATCCAATCTACTCCTAACACCATATCATAGCCTCCTATGTTGAGTACCCTAGTTTCAGTAGTAAACTGGTAATTCCCCATGTTCCAACTGAACTCAGAACAAGCAGCTTGACACTTGATCTTAGCTCCCCCAGCCACAGACACTGATAAAGGTTTAGTGCTTTGAAACTTGCACTTGAGTTTGTCAGCTACCACCTTATCTATGAAGGTGTGTGTACTCCATGTATCCAACATGATAGATATGGTAGTGCCCTCTACCATTCCCAACACCCTGATGGTCTCAGCAGTTTTCTCTCCAGCTAGAGCATGACTGGAAATCTTAAACAATCTCACCTCCTCAGTCCCTTCACTCCCCTCCATCACTTCTTCTCCTACTTCCTCATCTTCTTCTTCCCCTAATAGCACAAATAGCTTCTTACATTTGTGCCCTCTGTGGTATGCTTCATTACAGTTGAAGCACAAATCCTGCCTCCTTCTCTTATCCATCTCATCTGCACTTAATCTCTTGATAGGTGGGTATTTACTACCTCTTGTTCCCTCCTTACTCATATCACCATATGTGCCTGCAAATCCCTTAGGTTTGTATAAGTTTTGAGCAAACTTAGGGTTATGTTTATTCTGCTTATTCAAAGCCTCAATCATCACTTCTTGCTTCCTAGCGGTTTGCATAGCCTGAGCTAGGGTTTTAGGGTTCAACATTTCAACCATTAGTCTCACTACATCCTTCAGTCCACTATTAAAGCTTTTAATAAAATAATCCTCATCCAAAAATCTATTCTTATACACCATATATGATTTCAGCTCATCAAACCTCTGTATGTAATCATCAACATTACCCATCTGCTTAAGCTTGTTAAACTCTCCAATAAAGTTCTCCCTTTTAGCTGGAGTGAACCTTTCTACTACTAGATCCACAAAAGTATTCCAACCCATACTTTCCCTGCCTTCAACAGTATCCATATACCAACTTTCAGTTGTCCCTTCCATGTGGACCCCAACTAACACAATTTTCTCAAAATCTGACATTGTGTTCAACAAAAAAAAACTTTTGACACTTCCTAACCCATGGCCTAGGATTTGTCCCATCAGACTTTGGGAACTCAAACCTAGGGCCCCTCACAGATCCACCACCACCATCCATTTTTCCACCTGGGGTATTAATCACCCCAGCATCTGAGGTTGTCCGCCCTGATTGACTCACAGATGGTGACCTTTGCATCCGATCTGCTGCCTGGTCACGCATCATTTGAGCAAACATGTTTTTTAGTTCTTTCATTTCATTTCTCATTTCATTTTGTCCATTAATGATTTCTATTGTGGTTGATTCTAATTCCTCAATTCTGGATGTATTGTTACCAGATTTCGTCATCAGAGTGCGCACAAGGAAGCCTGGCTCTGAGGCCAATGTTGTGGTACAGCAAGTACCTGAAGAAGAGAACTTGGAGAAGAAGAAAAATAAGAGAGAGAAAAGGGAGAAATACTGCAATTGAGTTATAATATTCGAATAATGGTACTGT